>CAUYQV010061208.1:0-16427 GCA_963574575.1 Galagoides demidoff
GGGCACCTGTGGTCCCAGCTATTTGGGAGGCGGAGACAGGAGACTCGCTTGAGCCCAGGAGTTGGAGGTTGCTATGAGCTGTGATGCCATGGCACTCTACCCAGGGGGATAGCTTGAGGCTCCGTCTCAAAAAAAAAAAAACAACCCTGTGGGCGTTGAGGGGCTCTCTCTCTGTGGAGTGACCGTGAACCTCTCTCCTGGCAGCTTGTACTGAACATCCGTGTCCTGTGATCCATTTACTCAGAGAACCTACATTTTCCACAGGGAAACTGCAACAGGGGGCCCCCACAAATTCTCTACCCCAGCAGGCAGGCAGCCACCATTCCAGTATTATCCAGCACCTTTTATATGGCGGGATTTATGTTAAGGAATGGGGTGAACAAAGCAGACACGGTCTTTGCTTGACAGAATTTACGATGTGATGGGGGTGACAGGAATTGAACAGAGCACAAGTTATGACTATGTGTTTCATGGGCGAAGAAGGGAGAGAAAGGGTGTTGTAAGACATAGCAGAAGATCCAGCTTAGACTGGGCTGGGGGTGGGGTTAGGAATACATCCCTGAGTGGGTTGGCTTGAGGGAGATGGATGGAGGTTTTACATCATGTTGATTGCACTACAGAGAAATCCTCGAGGTTGCTTCATGTCAGTGAGCACCAGTACGTGTCAGCGGTTCCGTGTTCTGTGACAAACACTATCTCTCAAGAACCATCTTCCAGCCTTATCACCACGCTGTCCACCCATGAGTCAGCCTGGTGGGCATAGCTGTTCTCATCGTACAGCTAATGATTCATGGGTGCATTGGTCATTTCATGAGACTCATCTGAGACGGGAGCTTAATTTTTCTTACTGCTGGATCAGTGCTCATTTTGGGATGGAGTGAGCAGCGGTGAGGGTGTGGATTCCTTGGGGAGCCTCTTTGTGTCATTCTGTGAAGCCCTTGTGCCAAGTTCTGGGACTTCCTGTGCACCTTGCTGCATTCGAGGGCAGCTGGGGCACTTGGGAAGCATGTCAGGCTAGGTAGGGTGAGCCTCTCCCTTCTCCCCTCTGACGCTAACATTTCTTAAAGATTCTCATAAAATTAATGACAGGATAAGGCCAGAGATCACATTTCACTCTGTAATGGTCTAATTGGGTAAACATGTTGAAGAGATTCCCCTGGTGCCACTTCACGGGAGCACTGCTGGTAATCAGCACCGTCTTCCAATGTCAGGATATCAGAAGCCAAGCTGCTTTGCTGGGCTCTGTCACTCTAATGAAACAAGTTAAGTGGGGTCCTGGGAATGCCTGCATCTGAGGCTGTTGAATGCTCCAAAGATACTTTGAGTCTGCTGACGGGCATGGACTCTGGTCCCGGCTGATCCTTTGAACATTCAAGCAGACATAAAAGCTTTTAAAGAGATCCCTCCAGACCGCAGTGTAGTTTCTTTGCCTAGATTTCTTTACAAGCCAGTGCTCAGGGTCCAGGGGAGAGGCGTTTGGAGGCTGAGGTAGGTTTCTCTGTGGTTCTGGATCAACACACCACCCGGAAATGGCAGGTGCCTCAACAGACACCAGGAAAGCTAAGATTCAAAGCTGGGAGTCTCATTCCCCCACAAGGCACGGCTAGCCTTTGATTTGCTATAGGCTGAAAATATAAATATCTGTGATATTGATTTTTGGGTGACCAGGCCATACTAGGGGAAGATTGGGGATGAGAGATACTTGGGTTTGGGGGGCACAGAGAGGACTGTCAGGGTTCTTAGCTCAGCCTCATGAGCTTCCAATGTTCCTCCATTGCAAACAACAGTGTCTGAATGATTTAGGAAAAAAGGTGGTTGGGTGTGTAAAGTGGATTGAAGAACTGGATTTGGGAAGGACTGGGGAAGTCCCAGACCCCCAAGGACTGGAAACTGTAGTCCTGACATGCGGCCAACACTGGGTTAACTTCTGCTGAGATGAACCCCTGAGTCACTGGGATTCTAAGTATTCCAAGTCCTGGAAGGACCATTTGAGTAGGTGGGATTGGGCGGTAAGCCTGTCCCACAGGGCAGAAAGGTGAGCCCTGTTACTCTGTCTAGCGATAGGCAGGTTCTGGGTTGTCAGCCTAATGGAGATGACAAAAAAAGAGTTGGTTACCAAAAACAATTAGGCTGTATTTATTTATTTATTATTTATGAGACACTGGGTAGTATGCCATGATATCATCATAGCTCACAGCAACCTCAAACTGCTGGGTTCCAGCAATCCTCTTGTCCCAGCCTCCTGAGTAGCTGGGACTACAGGCACCTGCCACAATGCCTGGCTAGTTTTTCTATTTTTAGTAGAGATGGGGTCTTGCTCTTGCTCAGGCTGGTCTTGAACTACTCCTGAGCTCAAGAAATCCACCCACCTTCACCTCCCAGAGTTTGGGATTATAGGTTTGAGCCACTGAGCCCAACCGAAACCAGGCTGCTTTTAGAAATAGGAATGGATGCTTGGCAGCTGGAGGGTGACAGAAGACAGACACGCCTTGGCTAGAGACGGAATCTCAGGCTGATCCAAGTGGGAGTCTGGTCTGTGCTAACATGTCTTACAAAATCCAGCCAGCTTCCTGCACACCCCAAGTATTCCTCTGCTGTACAATAAGGTGGCCACTAGCCACATTGACTGCTTAAATTGAAATTAGTTAAAAGTAAATACAGTTAAGTGGTCAGCTCCCCATTGTGGAAGCCACTAGTCACATTTCTTGCTCTTGAGCCACACGTGGCTAGTGGCTGCCATGTTGGCTTGTGTAGGCAGAGCCATTCTGCCCTTTCAGAAAACTTTGTTCCACAGCTCTGGGTTTGGCAGGTCACCTGGACCTGTCTTCTTATCTTCACCTCACATGACACCAACTCCGAGGCCATTCACTGTTTATCTGTGGGGAAAGATTAGGCCTAGAATATGGAAATGATGAAAGACTATTCTACCTGTTTTGCCTTTTGTTTGTTTTGTTGGAGACACAACATGAATAAACATATATGTGACGATATACTCTGTGCTGTGACCACAGTGACCTGACAGCAGATTAACTGAACAGGAACTGAAATTGAAGACTATCCAAAGAATGGATTTGCCGGGTTGGTGGGACTATGAAGGTTTATTTTTTGTTTTAATTTGTCTTTTATTATTGCCGTTACAATGATTGGGTCTTAAGTACACTTTTGCTTAAAGAGGGGTTGGTCACTTTGGCATAGATGGGGTTTGGAGGGTCTTTTGTGGATGACAATGATTCTTAATCTTACTTTTGTTTTAGGGTCATGGTTTAAAAGATTTCCATAAGCTCAGTTACTCCCTAAACATTCTGGACTGATTCAGAACACAGCAGAGATTTTAATCCTAAGGCCATTTCTGGAACTAAATAAGATAAACATTTCACAAAACACTTTTCAGTTTAAATGAAAGGAATTACGCTTAAGGGGCTTAGACAACCCGCTCTCCCCAGTCACGGGCAGGGAGGAGCCGGGAGGGAGCTCCAACTTCCCACCTCTGCCCCTAATTCAGTGCTGGGTCCAGAGCCCTCTTCTTCACTGCGGTGGGCTCTGTGACTTTGGGTTTCCTTTAACCTAACTCTAAGGATGTCAGGTTGTGGAATGTGGCCCTGTGGGCTGAACTGTGGTAGGGACAAGACAGGAACCCAAGCTGACCTCAGAGAGCGGGCTATAGGACTGACAGGTCAGGGGTCAAAGGTGCTTGGTCTGCAAGGTGGGAGTCTCCAGGTCTGTGGGGTGGGCCCGTCTAGCATGGCTAACCACCCTAGCCTATTTCCTTTCATTTAATTTGCAAATAGTTTTTGAGATGTTTATCTTACTTAGTTCCAGAAAGGAGGCTGTTGACTCTTGCTATAAACTCTGAAAATGGTTTCATAGGGCCATGTGCCATGGTTCACCATGTGATCCCAGAACCCTAGGAGGCCCAGGTGGGAGGATCCCTTGAGCTCAGGAGCTCCAGACCAGCCTGAGCAAGAGCGAGATCCCATTTCTACGAAAAATAGAAAAAATAGCCAGGCCTGGTGATGGGCTTCTGTAGTCCCAGCTACTCAGGCTGAGGCAGGAGTCTGAGGTTGCTGTGAACTATGATGCCATGGCATTCTACCAGGGTGACAGATTAAGACTTTGTTTCAAAAAAAACAAAAACAAATACTAAAAGAAATAAAAAGAAAGAAAATGGATCATCCTCTGAGTGTTGTTTCCCAAAGCTGAAAGCAGGAGGTGCAGCTGTGCAGTGTGGTCAGAACAAGGTGCTGGGGGAAGGCACATCCTTCACAGGTGCTGCTGATTCCTGGAAATAAAATACAAAATACTGTTCCAAGAATAGTGACTGGGAAATGGCATTGTGTGGATGATACCTTCGTTTACTGATTTGTTCAATGTCACATGTAGCTGGTGATCTTGGTCCATGTCCTGGTGTGTGTTGCTGGAGGCAGGTGGTCTGATGCTTGCAGGGTGCACACAAGAAGGTGCAGGACTCTGTGCACACACATGCTTATGTACACATGCACACACACAGCAGGCTCACTTATCAGGCTAGATGAGTGTACTGGAAAAGGTCCTCTAAAAAGGAATCTACTTATTTATTTTTATTTTTTATTTTTTGAGGCAGTCTCTGTCACCCTAGATAGAGTACTATGGTGTCACAGCTGACAGCAACCTCAAACTGCTGGGCTCAAGTGATCCTGAGATGGCTCAGCCTCCTGAGTAGCTGGGACTACAGGCACCCACCACAATACCTGGCTAGTTTTATTTATTTATTTATTTTTAGTAGAGATGGGGTCTTGCTCTTTCTTAGCCTAGTCTGGAACTCCTGAGTTCAAGGGATCCACCCCCCCAGCCTCCCAGAGTGCTGGGCTCACACCTCACCTGCCCTGAAAGGGAATCTATTTAAAATGGATCCAAGATTTCATAAGTGTAACAAAAAGATCTGATTAAAACTTATATTTAATACAACATTTGAGTTTCAATCATGTATTAAAGAACAAATCAATTTTTCTAAAATCTAATTAACAACTAACCAACTGTAGTTCTGAGAGGGTCCACTCTTCTGTTTGAAGAGTTTTCTGTTTTTCTGTGGCGTCTGCAGGTGTCTTTTTTTCTCTGGAGCTTCACCTGTCATTGCTTCGAGCTCCTTTTGCATGGACTGTCCCTACTCTGCCTCATCCTCACCTGTTACTGACCCACGTGGGATTCAGCAACCTTCCTTGCCACTTTTATTGACTCTGATCTTGCAAAAGCCGCGAGATTCCCCAGTTTAATGTGGCAGCTGATTTGCGTTTTACCAGCAGGCACCGGGAGCTTCTGCTGTAAGTCCTTGACTCGGTGGCGGCTCTGGAGTGTGAGCTGCTCAGCCTGGCCAGGAAATCTGAGTAGGACCACACTTAAAAGGGGGCAGATGATTAAAATTCAATAGCTTGTTTCCACCTGGACTCTTGCAGCCACACAGAGGCAGACAGCAAACAGGCAGGAGGGAGGTGCCTGGATTGGTGAGCTCCTGAGTGCTAATTGAGATGATGCAGTTTCTCTTCTAAGACCTGGGGCAAATCCCTTCCTCTCTATGGCCTCCTATGTCATTATTTGTTTTTTAATTTGAAAGAATTTATGAGGTACAAGTGTGATTTGTTATGTGGATAAATTGTATCACGAAGTCAGGGCTTTGGATGTGCCTGTCTTCAGAACAGTGTACATCGTCCCCGGTTTTAATCTCTCACCCTCCCCACCTCCCTGCTTTTTAAGTTTTCAGTGTCTATTAAGCCAATTTCTAACATATATATGTCCCTGGTTTAGCTCCCTCTTAAATAAGTAAAAACATGCAATTTGTTTTTCTATTCTTGAGATATATAATATTACAATATATATAACATTTTAACTTTATTCAGCATCTCTGTATAAACCTTGTGGGCTTCTGACCTTGGCCCAGGCCACTGTACCTGTAATCCCAGGAGAGGGATGGGCAGAGGAGGAACCCCAGCCCAGTGGGTGTGACCGGGGACACTGAGCCTTGGCTACGTGTGTCCAGATACAGCCGAGGGCCTGGAGGAACACGTGGGAGCTGGGAACTGGGTGTTTGTTGCAGCAAAGGGCCAAAGGAAGGATTATAAAACTGCCTCCTATAGTCTGGGCACAATCAGAAAACTTGCTTGTGAGAGCCATGAGATTTCCAGTGAGTAGACACTGGACTTGTTTTTTGTTTAGATGATGATGGCGGAGAAATATTTATTCAAAAAACTTAGCATTTTAACCATTTTTCAGTGTGGATTCTGTGGCATTAAGCTCACTAGAGCATTGTGTGGCTAAACTCCTTCTACCTGCAGGGCTAGAAATCCCTGCCCATCACACAGGGATTCCTCTCCCCTTTCCACCCACCCCTGGAAACCACCAGCTGCTTTCTGTCTCTCGAATCTGACTGGGAGGCTCCTCATATGAACAGAATCACACAGCATTTGTCCTTTGGTGTCTGACACTTGACACGGCATCATGTCTTCAAAGTTCACGTATCAGCGTTTCATTGCCTTCTAAGACTGAATAATATCTGACTGTATTTATATGCCACATTTGATTCATCTGTTCCTCCATCAGCTTGGGCTGCTCCACCTTCTGCCTGCCATGGAAAACACTGTGATTAACATTCTGTGAAATACAGGGTTGAATCCCTGCTTTCAGCGTTTTTGAGTTGGGCTTGGTTTTGTCCAGTATAAATTCTAGGCTATGTCTGGCTTCCTTCACTTCAAATGCCTGTTAAAAAATTGAATGTAGGGCAGCACCTGTGGTTCAGTGGGTAGGGCACTGGCCCCATATATCAAGGGTGGCAGGTTCAAACCCGGCCCCAGCCAAACTGCAACAAAAAATAGCCAGGCATTATAGCAGGCACCTGTAGTCCCAGGTACTTGGGAGGCTGAGGCAAGAGAATCACCTAAGCCCAGGAGTTGGAGGTTGCTGTGAGCTGTGTGAAGTCACAGCACTCTACTGAGGACGATAAAGTGAGACTCTGTCACTAAAAAACAAGAGAAAAAAAAAAAAGAAAAATTGAGTGTAAGTGGGCAGGTGCCTGTAGTCCCAGCTACCAGGGAGCCTGATGGAGGATGATCGCTTGAGCCCTGGAGTTTGGGACTGGAGTTTGGGGCTGTGACACCCCATGGCACTCCAGCCTGGGCGGCAGAGTGAGACCTTGTCTGGGGGAAAAAATAATGAAAGAAAGAAAAAAAAAATTGAGTGTAGAGTGAGATTAACCTGATCTTTTTAAAAAACCTCTTTTAAAGTCATGGAATTAGATTTCATTAAAGAAAATACTTGAGAAATCGTGGAAACTGCCTACATGTATTTTGGGGAAGAAGAAATAAACTTCGTATTCCTGAGGCTTCTGAGGCAGGAGAGCCAGGGATACTGGGAGCCAGTTTTCTGCTCAACTCAAGGAGCAGCTTCCAGGAATGAATATTGTCCAGCAAGGGCATTAAGGGAGGGGCAGTGAGCAGCCTGTCCCCCCTGTGTGGTGTGGGAGGACTCTCCAAGCTCCCTGCAAGATGAGCAGTGAGCAGCCTGTACACCTGTGTGATGTGGGAGGACTCTCCAAGCTCCCTGTGACCAGTGTCCAGACTGTTATCCACCTACCCCCTTTCATCTGTTCCTCTCCACAAACTCTCCAAGCTCAGGACAGTTCCTTCAATTCTTAACCACATATCCTGCATGTGCTGCTCGATTCTGATGTGGTGTGAATCTGGGCTCCCCAACATCAGCAGAGCTGCCTGCCTGCCCTGTAACCTTGAGAGTCCAGACACTTTACTGAAATGTCATAGTGGAAATAAACAGAAAACATTATCAGGAGGGATGGAGAGATGGCAGAAGGAGAAACAGAGAGAGATGGGGACAGAGCTGGAGAGAAAGACGGACATGTGGGGAGACAGAGACCATTTCAGGTTAAAACTCAAGGTGAGATTCTAGCTGAACGCCTTTGAGTGATGGAACAGTCAGTCTGGTTTCCTCTCTCATCTTTCAGGCAATTTTGCTTTTCACCATGTTCTCCTACCCCCTTCCTCAGAGAACAAGAGCAGCTTGTCCCCGCTGTGATACTGGGGGCAAGTTATTAGTCCTGTAGGGAGAGCTTGTGCTGGGGGGAGATGGTGCCTGCAAAGCTCTCTAAATGCTGTGGCTGAAACCCCCTCACGCACCCTGTTAGCAAGAAGAGGGCTTGTTTTGGAGACTTGCCCATGAAGCATTTCAAAGGTACTTGGAAAATGATGTCTTAGAGACAATGCCAAAAATACGCATTGAATTTTTCTAGCTTAAGATGGGTAACAGTTCCCTTTCTGCAAGGCAACCCAGTGGTTTATAATAATCACCTATGGAAAATTGTGTTTTCAAGCCCCCAATTAATTTCTTACCCACTAGAGATTATGAAAGGACTGTCAGCCAGGAAATAAAAATTGCTTCGTGGAGTGCCTTTTTTTTCTCTTCAACAGAAAATTCATGATATTGCTTCTGTTTTCAAAACAAAACAAAGCCCTGGATGTGGGCCAAATATCGGGCAGGAATGTGGCCGCAGCAGTTAAATGAGAAAGTTGCTGGCCGCTTGTGCCCGTTTGATCTATGGCTGACCTGGGGAATAACTAAAAGGCTGCCTTCAGTTGTCTGTTGGAACATGGCTGAGGCAGGGGACTGACCCTGGTTAGTGGTTGCCAAAACGCTGATCGGCCTCCGAGCCAGGGCAGGGTGCCAGCTCGCCTGGGGAAGCTGAAGGTCCTGGCCTCTGTTTTCTGGATCTTTTTATGGATTTTTCTTTGCCCTCCCTGTCTGCACCGTCCCTGAATCTTCTCTCACCTTCTCCATCTTATTTTGAGTCCCCTCAAAGCTGGCCCTGAAACAGCTATTTGGATGGAAATAGTTTCCTGGGAGTACAATGAGAGAGTGGGCAGGGATAGTGGGAGGGAAGGACACAAAGGTCACACTCTGGGCTGACCCCAGTGGGCCCCCTGCTGACTTTATAGGATGTACTGTCAGGTTCAGGCAGCTACTGTCTCCTAAAATGTCAGGGTTTGGGCAGCTGCCTGTCTCCTAAAGTGTTGGTTCAGGCAGCTGCCTGGGTCCCTAGTTCTTGGTATGTTCTTGGTTGAAAAGTGGCCAGATATCCCAAAGTAAGGAAAGATGAAACAAAGTTTATTGAGGAAGAAAAAGGAAGCTTAACAGAGCAAGAGCAAGACACAGGCTCACAGAGCAAGATATACTTGCCATGGACAGTGGGCGGCCCCCAGTGTCAGGGCAAGTAGGGAGGAGGGGCTACGGCCAACAGTTCTCTTTTACCCTGCTGGTCGCCTTGGAACCAGAGTCTCACTGCAGGTGGGGGCCTCCCAGGCACCTCTGTGAGAACCCAGTGTTGGGCTACCCGATAATTAGTCTTAAGGTTTTTGCACGTCACCTTTAAGCCTCTGCTATCCCTGTGGTTGGGCCAGAGAGCCTATACCCTTTGTAGTTTGAGGCCAAGTTCCAAGTGGGGGATTGGTAGGGTGGTCCCTCCCCAGGAGTGAGCAGTCTAGTTAGTGGGAAAGCACTAAGGTGGGCGGCACCCAGAGGGCAGCCTGGGGCTCAGCCCTGTCCTCCTCCCCCAGTAGAGCTGTTCCTAACTGGCCACCTAACAGGACATCAGAGTTGTTCCCCTAGGAGTAAGTGCTGAGTCTGTGCCTGCCTCCTCCCTGGGCTACCCCTGGCCCTCTCTGTGTGAGGGAAAGGTAAGTTCTGGTGGGCAGCAGAGCACAGCCTGGGGACAGAGGTGCAGGCAGCCACCTGTGAGTGGGAAACTCCGCAGACGTCCCCTGGGCAGGTTGAGAGGACACCAGGGCACCAGCAGCCTGCAAACTCCTCCCTACCTGCCCCCAACCAGCCCAGAACGGCCGCCTTGGCCTTCTCTGCTGTTTCTGTGCCGCCCTCTCTGGGGTGCCTCATCTGCTCTGTGACTCCCACAGTGGCTCTTCTGTAAAGTGGGGTGATGACATCTCCTGCAGGAGACAGCTTCTAATTTGTCTTTTTTGTTTTATTTCAGATTAATATGAGGGTACATGTGATTAAGTTACTGTCAGGTATAAAGTCCAAGTTGTATTTGAGCCCTTCACCGAGGAGGTTGCCATGTACTGTCCACTGTACCCAACAGTGGGAGTTCATGGAGCCCCGACCCCCAACCCCAACCCCCGTCCCATCTTCTTCAATTTAATTGTGTTCTTCTCTTGTGTGGGCCTGTAGTTGTTCATCTACTAGTTTCATATTAGTATTGAGTACATGGGATATATACTTTACTAAGGAGAATATTCTTCAAGTCCCATCCAGGTTAATACAAAAGATGTAAAATCTCCATCTTTCTATGGCTGAATAGTACTCCATGGTGTACATGTACCACAGTTTATTAATCCATTCCTGGGTTGATGGGCACTTGGGTTGATTCCACATCTTTGAGATTCTGAATTGAGCTGTGATAAACATTCACCTGCAATGCTATTATGATAAAATGCTTTTTTTTTTTTTTCTGGGTAGATGCCTAGTAATGGGATTGCAGGATCAAATGGGAGGTCTAGCTTGAGTTCTTTGAGGAGTCTCCATACTTCTTTCCATAGAGGCTGTCTTAGTTTGCAGCCCCACCAGCAGTGTAGAAGTGTTCCCTTCTCTCCATATCCACACCAGCATCTGCAGCTTTCAGACTCTGTGATGTGGGCCATTCCCACTGGGGTTAGATGGTTTTGATTTGCATTTCTCTGATGTCACAGACAATGAGCATTTTTTCATGTGTTTGTCGGCCCTTTATCTGTCTTCTTGGGAGAAGGCTCTGTTCATGTCTCTTGCCCAATGACTGATAAAGTCGTTGGCTCTTTTCTTGTTGATTTGCTTGAGTTCGCTGTGGATTCTGGTTGTCAGCCCTCAGTCAGGTTCATGACATGCACATGTCTCCCCCTCTGAAGGTGTCTGTTCACTTTGTTGACTGTGTCCTTACCTGTACAGAAGCATTTTAGTTTGACTAGGTCCCATTTATTTATTTTTGTTGTTCCTGCAATTGCCATGGGGGTCTTCTTCATAAAATCTTTCCTCGGGCCAATATTGGTAAGAGTTTTCCCCATACTTTCTTCCAGAGTTTTTGTCACTTTGAGTCTTAGATTTAAATCTTTTATCTACTGTGAGTTAATTTTTGTGAGCAGTGAGAGGTGCAGGTCCAGTTTCAGTCTTTGACCTGTGGCTAATCAATTCTCCCAGCACCATTTGCTAATTAGGGATTATTTTCCTGAGTGCGTACTTTTGTTAGGATTATTTATTGCAGATCAGATGGTGCCATGAGGCTGGTTTCATCTCTATGTTCTCTATACTGTTCCATGTTTTTATACTAACATCATGCTGTTTTGATCACTATAGACTTTTAGTATAACCTGAAGTCTGATAATGTGATGCCTCCAGGTTTTTTTTTTTTATTTCTTAGAATTTCGTTGGCTATTCAGAGTTTTTTTCTGGTTCCATATGAAACAAATAACTATTTTTTAGAATTCTTCAAAGTATAAAGTTGGTACTTTAATGGGGATTGTGTTAAATCTGTAGATCACTTTTAGTAGTATAGATAACCTGTTCTATAAGGTTATTTTATTGGGAATGTTTATTCTTCCCAGCCATGAGCATGGAATGTTCTTCCTTTTTTATTTTTCTTTCAATCTCCATAGAGAGCTGTGGCATCATAGCTCACAGCAACTGCAAACTCCTGGGCTCAAGCAGTCCTCCTGCCTCTGCCTCTCGAGTAGCTGGAACTACAGGTGCCTGCAACAACACCTAGCTAGTTTCTCTATTTTTAGTAGAGACAGGGTCTTTCTCTTGCTCAAGCTGGTCTCTGAACTCCTGAGCTCAAGGGATCCATCCACCTTGGCCTCCCGAGGTGCTGGGATTACAGCTGTGAGCCTCTGGCCAGCCTTGTTCTTCCATTTGTCTCCTGGTCCTTCTCTCATGGTTTCACAGTTTTCTCTGTAGAGACCCTTCACATCTTCATTAGCCATATTCCCAGGTATGCCATTTTCTTGGAAGGTGCTGTGGAAGGGTGTTGTGTCTTTGATGTGATTCTTAGCTTGACTGTTATTGGCTTATATGAAGGATACTGATTTATAGATATTGATTTTACATCCTGAGACGTTACTGTATTTATGGATCACTTAAGGAATGTCACGGTTGAGGAGTTCTTTGAACTTCCTAAGTTTATATTATCAGGCTGGGTGTGGTGGCTCACATCTGTAATCCTAGCACTTTGAGAGTCCAAAGTGGGTGGATTGCCTGAGCTCAGGCGTTCAAGACCAGCCTCAGCAAGTGAGCTCTACTAAATATAGAAAAACTAGCCAGGTATTGTGGTGGGCACATGTAGTCCCAGCTACTCTGGTGGCTGAGTCAAGAGCATCACTCAAACCCAAGAGTTTGAGGTTTCTGTGAGCTATGATGCCATGGCACTCTAGCCTGGGTAACAGAGTGAGATTCTGTGTGTATGTGTGTGTATGTATGTGTGTGTGTGTGTGTGTGTGTGTGTGTGTGTCATCAGCACAGAGTGAAAGTTTGACCTCCTCTGTCCCCATTTGGATGCCCTTTATATCCTTCTCTTGCCTAATAGCACTGCTAGAACTTCCAGCACTATGTTGAATAATAGGGGTGATGGAGAACATCTTTGTCTGGTTCCAGTTCTAAGTGGAAATGCTTTGAGTTGTTTTTTTTTTTTTCATTCAGTATTATATTGGCTGTGGGTTTGTCATAGAGGCCTTCTTTCAGTTTAAGAAATATCCCATCTATGCCTATATTCCTAAGGGTTCTTATCAGAAAAGGATGCTGAAGTTTGTCAGATGTTTTTCTGTGTCTATTGAGAGAATCATATGGTCCTTGTTTTTGCTTCTGTTTATATGGTGGAAAATGTTTGTGGATTCATGTATATCAAACCAGCCTTGCATTACTGGGATGAAGCAAACTTGGTTGTGATGTATTATGTTTTCAAATTCAGATTAATCTAAGTGTACGTACAACTAGGATATGTTGTTTGCATTTGAGTCTATTTTTTTCATGTGTAGCTGAATTCTATTTGCTAGGATTTTATTGGGAATTTTTGCATCCATATTCATTAACAGTAGTGGTCTGTGGTCTTCTTTCTTTGGTTGAGTCCTTTCCTGGTTTTAGTATCAGGGTGATATTTGCTTCATAGAAGGAATTGGGGGAGATTCTTTCCTTCTCAATGTTTTGGAATCATTCTGCAATACAGCTATGAGCTGGTCTTTGAAAGTTTGGTAGAATTCTGGTGTGAAACCATCTGGGCCAGGACTTTTTTTCTTTTCCTTAGTAGCTTTTTTATTGTTGCAAATGTTGCTTGGTTATTGGTTTGTTCAAGAGTTGTAATTTCTTCCTGGTTGAATCTAGGGAGGTGGTCATCCCAGGAATTTTTCCATTTCTTCCACATTTTCAGATTTCTGGGCATAGAGTCTTTTATAGTATTCAGTGATGGTCTTTTGTATCTCTATGGTTTTTCAAGCTTTTTGCTAAGGCACTAGTGTCCTTTGTTCAAATAATATTTTATGTGAAAGTCCAACATATAAAACAAAAAGTGACACTACTCTGGTTAATAAAAGGGAGCAGAGGCTACCCAGCCTCCCTGCCCAGCCACCCTGGTCCTTGTCTTGTCTGCCCCATAGTTCAGGAGATGGCACAGAGAGGTCAAGAGGAGAGGAGTCAGCCTCAAGGACGTGGGGGAAACCACCATTCCAGGCAGAAGTGACAGGTTGTGCTCAAAGCCCCAAGGGACAGCCAGGGCCAGTGTGGCTGGAGCCAGCTGACCAGAGAAGAGCTTTGGGAGGGAGTTAGGGAGCTAATGTGGCAGGAGCACCTCAGGCCTCGCTGGCCCTTGGGAGGACTTTGAGTCTTATTATGAGTGAGATGGGAGCCCTTGGAGGGGTGTGAGCACAGTGGTGATCTGGCTGAACTTGTATCCTAAAAGGATCACTCAGGTCACTGTGAGGATAGCAGACTGCAGGGGGCGAGGGTGTGAGCAGAGAGACTGTGTGGAGGGCACTGTGATAGTTTAGTCAAGAGATGGTGGTGGCTGGAGCATGGTGCCAGCAGAGGAGTGGTGAGAACTGGTCAGATTCTGGATATAACTACATTTCAGAAATAGAATCAACCAGTATTTGCTAGAGGATTGAATGTGTATATGAGAGAAAGACAGGTCTAAATATCTGGAAAGGTGACTCCCCATCAATGGGGAAGGGGAAGAGGGAGGGTGCAAGTAGAACAGGCTTTGGGGGACACGATACTGACTTTATCATGGGTGAATTTTGCATGAGACTTTATTGACATTAACTTAGATTTTTTCTTTTTGTGTAAGAATTTGATACTCTATTATCCAGTTTCAAAAATCAGATTATGGAAAAGTGTAGACTCAGGATTGATTTTTCTAGTAAAAATAGTAAACCCTGATAATGTGTGTAAAACGTGAATCCATTTAATACAAACTTTCAGAAACAGCTTGGTACCCATTGTTCAGTGAGTAGGGCACTGGCCACATACACGGAGGCTGGCAGGTTCAAACCTGGCCCAAACCTGCTAAACAACAATGATAGCTACAACCAAAAAATAGCCAGGCATTGGGGCGGGTGCCTATAATCCCAGCTACGTGGGAGGCTGAGGCAAGAGAATCGCTTGAGCCCAAGAATTTGAGGTTGCTGTGAGCTGTGATGTCATAGCACTCTACTGAGGATGACATAGTGAGACTCTTCTAGAAAAACAAAATCTTTCAGGAACACTTTTATTACAGAAAGGAACAAAGAATGTGACAATGAGGCCAAGTGTCACATTGTGAGGACTGTGCCTTCACCACTTGAGTGCGTGACGACCTTGGGTGGCAGCCTCTGGTACTCTGCTAGTCACAACTGTTCTACCTTCATGCTTGACATGGTGATGGGCACAAGCCCAGGTAGTGAGAATACTCAGGGGCTCAGGGAGAGGAGGCTCACACAGCCCAGATGGCCCCAAGTGGGACACTGCATACTTTGGAAATGTCTAACCTATAAATATTCATTTTTAAACAACTACAGAATAGTTGGGTTGTATTCAGGCTATTGTGCAGCCAGTGTCTAACACACACACACAGCAGGTGCTCTGTGCATGAGAACGACACGGCTCTAGAGGCACACACAGGGAGGCTCCCACGGGAGTCGCTTGCCTGCCACACTCAATGCTAAGAGGTCTTCAGACGAGACTCCCAGACATACTCCTTAGTTTTCCCTGCTCAGTTGGCCTGACTACGAGTCCTTCTATGATTGTCTCATCAATTCTTTTCATTTCAGGTTGGTATGAAGGCACCAATGTTTATGTTACTTTGTTTTCATTTCTAGGGTAAAGTTTAAGTTGTAGTTGAGCCCTTTGGGGGGGTGTGAACAACCCCACATTGTGCTCATTAGCTGAGATCCCGCCAGTCACCTACCCTCTGTCCCCTCGCCTCCCCCCTTCTCTTTCCTTCCCCCCCCACCAGACTGTACTTTATTTTTCTTTTGTGTGGGCATGTAGCTTTTTATGTATTGGTTTCATATTAGTAATGAGTACATTGGGCGCCTGCCTTTCCATTCTTGTAACACTTTACCAAGTGTCCCTTTAGCTGCCAAGAATGTGTTCCAACTCCATCCAGGTAAACACAAAAGATGTAAAGTCTCTGTCTTTTTATGGCTGAAGTACATGGTCTACATGTACCACAGCTTGTCAGTCCATTCATGGGCTGATGGGCACCTGGGTCGATTCCACATCTTGGCGATTGTGAATTGTTGTCTCCCCAATTGGACCTTCTGGAAACGCTTTCTGAAGTTAGCAACATAAAACCCAACCGCAGCCCCCGTTGGAGATGGACAGCACGAGGACCTCAGAATGCCCTGTGCCTCGCAGAGTCTGGCTCCTTATCAGGCTCTGTCCACTGCTCTGCCAGGTGGGCCCTCACATGTCCTCTCTCCGCTCTGTGTCTGCAGGGCAATAGCTGACCTGAGGTCAGTGGGCTGCTCGCTGCAAGCAGGAACAAGGGGGAAGAGACACACGAAGACAGTAATTACATGGTTCCCTTTTATTAGAAAAGGCAGGTCATTTCTGAAACCCTGACGCAGGCTTCCTTCAGAGTTTTACCTGTACATCACATGACTGGCTTTTTAGAAAGATAACTGGGGAAAAGGTTATTTCTAGAGGATCATATTGATGGTCCTAATAAAATCAGGGTTCTGACAGCAACTAATCTGAGAGAAATAGTTGAAATGGGAATATTTCATCCACAGTCCCTGGCTGACACTCTAACAGTCCCCGTTGGTTTTGTGTTACAATGTTGGCAAGTGTGTGGTTTCAGGGGCATCTCAAGAAACAGGCTCTCGACACCCTCCTGCCCTGTCCCACCTGCCCAAGCCAGGACTCTAATCTGATTGTGCATC
>CAUYQV010061209.1:0-14839 GCA_963574575.1 Galagoides demidoff
TGTGGTCCCAGCTACTTGGGAGGCAGAGGCAGGAGACTCGCTTGAGCCCAGGAGTTGGAGGTTGCTATGAGCTGTGATGCCATGGCACTCTACCCAGGGGGATAGCTTGAGGCTCCGTCTAAAAAAAAAAAAAAAAAAAAAATTTCCTTCTCTGACTTTGATCTCTAATCTATGAGTGTATATGCTAATATGACCTCTTTTTAGGATCATTCCGTCTCCTTCAGTGGGTGAACAATATACCAAGATATATATATATCTTATGTCAGCATTGAATAAGACATCTGGTTTTAATTATCTATATCACTTTGGTTACAAAGTAATTCAGAGTGTTTCTTATTTGGTATATAGTTTGGCAGTTAAAAGTTTAGGACTGTGGACCTATTTGTCTGAATCATAGGGTACCCTTGGGAAAATGCAGCCTCTGGTTATTTTTGATCAGAACATGTGGGACTGGAGTTCTGATAAGTCCTACCCTGGATTCCTCAGTGTAGCACAGCTTGACACAAGCCAACAGCTTTGGCGTAAGCTATAGTGAACAGCGTGGACCGTCTCCTCTCATCTTCTCTTTTCTACTTCTACTTCTTTGGCTAATTAGAGATATAGTCACTATCTATATATTTTTTTTATTTGGAATAAAATACAAAATTTCCAGCTTCTATAAATTAGTCCATGTTTATTCAGTACGATAATTGGATCACTTTTAAAGGTAATTCATTATTTAGCTTCCTGGTTAATGTCATTCGTAATTTGACTTGTCATTTGCCCTTTGTCTTTTGCTTAGTAAACTTAAATAAAAATAATTTTTGATGAGGGATGTGAAAGCATTTTCTTAAAAGGTCTAAGGTTAAATAGATGATATATATGCATTATTTGCTTATAAATTGATTTACATACAAGTACATTGACGTCTATGTGTATTACAGCTATTATTCAAGGGCAAATTGACATGCCTTTCTGATCTGATTTTTTCATGTTTTAAAGAAGTGATACCTAAAAAAGAAAATTAAAAAAAAAAAGTGATACCTAGTTGCATATCCATAAGTATCCATCATAGGTTCTTTTGCTTCTCCCTTCCATGGCTTTATTATTCCTGTTTCTGTAGGTGTGATTATGTAACTTGAACTTCCTTGGTATTTATTATCTGATATGTTAGATTAACTATACCCAAATGCATTTGAAATACATAATTTCTAAAACTTAAGGATAGTCTTTATATTATTTTAAACATTATTTTTTATATCTTTTTTGGGGTTTTTTTTTTTTTGAGACAAAGTCTCACTTTGACACCTTTGATAGAGTGCCATGGCATCATAGCTCACAGCAACCTCAAAATCTTGGATTCAAGCTGTCTTCTTCCCTCGGCCCCCCGAGTAGCTGGGACTACAGGTGCCCGACACAGTGCCTAGCTATTTTTAGAGACGGGGTCTTACTACTCTCTTGCTCAGGCCACTCTCAAATTCCTGAGCTCAAGTATTCCATGCACCTCAGCCTACCAGAGTGTTAGGATTACATGCACTGGCTGGGTGTGGTAGCTCATTCCTATAATCCTAGCACTGTGGGAGGCGGAGGTGGGTGGATTGCTTGAGCTCGCGAGTTGGAGACCAGCCTGAGCAAAAAGTGAGACCTCGTCTCTACTAAAAATAGAAAAAACTGAGGCAAGAAGATCACTTGAACCCAAAAGTTAGAGTTTGCTGTGAGCTATAATGATGCCCCAGCCCTCTACCTGGGGTGATAGCTTGAGACTATCTCAAAAGGAAGAAAAAAAAAAAAGGATTCAGGCATGAGCCGCTGCGCCCGGCCCTGCCCTTGTTTTATGTATCTTATATAAAGTGAATTTAAAGAGAGTAGGAAAACAGAATCAGGAGTTGTAAAACCTTCATCTAAATCTTCTGGTTCTAGGTCACATAGTAAAACTGAACCCGTCTTTTACTTCAGTGTCTTCATCTGCATGGTGATAACCTTCATCTACATAAATCTATACAATGCCTTTTTAAATTTCTAAATTGCATAGGTTTCTGAATGGAGATGGTACAGTCCCTATTCCCTTAAAATTTGGTGATGCATAGCCACACGGGAGAACAACACAAATTCACAAGAGGGAGAGGGGTTCGGTAAGCCCTCGCCTGAGGGGCCCAAGGTAAGGAGTATATGGCACACCTCCTGGGTGAAGAGCTGAACTACCGCTTGGATTCCACCTAACCAATGCAAATATTTAATCAGGAAAAATAACAGCTTTGGCGATTCACCTCTAGTGCGTCTACAGAGGTTTTGTATCCAAGGGGTACATTTTTGTCTTTTAAATTTTGTTGTTAAATTAAAAGAAAGGACAAGTTTGAGTAGGCTAAAAAATTTTAAACCGAATGGAAGGATTCTTTTGGGGGTGGAATCATTCCTTTCTACATGTGGAATGGACATACAACTGGTTTTGGGATTGCCTAAGGAGCTTTCTACAGAGTTTACTTGCTAGGGCCCCACCCCTGAGAATTTGCTTTAGCCTGTCCCGTCTCAGTGGGGATCCAGGCACCACCTGCCATACTTCAGCAGCATCTGTAACTGGAATACTGCAGAAGCCTCCTAAACATGTTTCCCATCTTGATTCCATTCTCCATATCAGAATTAACAACGCAAGAAAATTAAAACATATTTGCTCTCCTTTTGTCTGTTAAATTCTCAGGTCCGAAGTGAAGTTTCAAAATTTTGCAGATGAGCAGTTAAACAAACTTACTCTTATGTTCCCTTCCCTAATTCATACACAGCTAAAACTTTAAAATAGCCCTAGGGAAGTCCAGTTATCATTATGTTTTGAGCTTTTATTTTCCTTAAGACTGTAGTCCCTAACCTAGTGGAACCAGGGACTGATTTCATGGAAGACATGGGGGCAGGGGTGGGCAGGGCAGATATTCAGTTCTGGTAGCAAGCAGCAACCTAGATCCCTCAAAGGCACAATTTATAGTCGTGTTCATGCTCCTATGAGAATCTAATGTCACCCCGATCTGACAGGAAGCAGAGCTCAGGCAGAGATGTGAGCAATGGGAAGCTGTTGTAAATACAGGTGAAACTTCATTGCTTACCTGCCACTCACCCCCTGCCGTGAGGTTGGGTTCCTAACAGGCCACAGAGCGGTCCAGGGCCCAGGTCTGGACACTGCAGCCTTAATAGAATTAAATCCCCTTGATACAGTTAATTAAGCAGGGTTTCATGCTGTGCTCAGCAGGTTTTCACTGTAGTTAAAACTGGCATAACTTTAGGCTAAAATGTTATTCTAAAACGTAGAGGAAAATATCTTACGAATATCTAACAGATTTATTACGATATGATTCACATACATACAACTCATTTAAACATAAAATTTATTGATTTTTAGTATATTCACAAAATAGTGCAATTGTCACAGTCAATTTTCGTACATTTCTATCACTATACAAAGAAACTCCGTAGCCATTAGTGCTCCTCGTTTCCACTGAGTCATCACAGCCCTAGGCAACCATTAATCTATTTTATTTTTCTATAGATTTGCCTACTCAGAACATTTCTCTTTTTTTAATTATTTATTTTTGTTTATTTTTTATTGAGGTAAAATACAGATTTTTTAAAAATCTGTAAAATCTGTAAAAAAAATACCATTTTTAAGGATTTAGGTCAGTATAATAAATATGATTTTATATATATATATATATATATATATATTTTTTTTTTTTTGAGACAGAGCCTCAAGCTATCCCCCTGGGTAGAGTGCTGTGGCATCACAGCTCACAGCAACCACCAACTCCTGGACTCAAGCGAGTTCTCCTGCCTCAGCCTCCCAAGTAGCTGGGACCACAGGCACCCGCCACAGCGCCCGGCTATTTTTTTTGGTTGCAGCCATGATTGTTGTTTGGTGGGCCCGGGCTGGATTCGAACCAGCCACCTTAGGTGTATGTGGCTGGCACCTTAGCCACTTGAGCCACAGGTGCCGAACCATATTTTTTTCTTTATCCCTCTCCCTCCTCTGGACATTTCATATCAGTGGAATCATAGGATGACTGGACTTTAGTGAGCGGCTTTTTTCATTTTATAAGTTTTCATGGTTCATGTTCTGTACTTTGCTCCTTTTTATGGCCAAAATTACTGTATTCCGTTGCATGGACATACCACAGTCCATTTATACAGTCATCAGCTGATGAATGTTTGGGTCCTTACTACTCTTTGGCTATTATGAATAATGCTCTTGTGGACATCCGTGTACACATTTTTGTGTGAAAGTATGTTTTCTTTCTCTTGGCCATATTAGTATATTGCTAGGAGTAGAATTGCTAGATCATATGGTAACTTTATGCTTATTCTTTTTTTCTTACTGTTGGGGATTAATTGAGGGTACCAAGAACCAGGTTATACTGACTGCATTTGTTAGGTAAAGTCGCTGCCATAATTGTGTCCCACCCCCAAGAGGTGTGTCACACCCCATGACCCCCCCCCCATTCTTATCTTTTTGAGCACCTACCAAACTGTCTTCCAAAGCTGATGTACCATTTTGCAATCCTACCAGCAGTATGTGAGGGTTACAGTGAGATGTAATTTGCATATCATAAAATTTGCCTTTTTAAAGTATACAATTTTGTGACTTCAGTGTGCTCACCCGGTTGTATAGCTATCACCAGTATCTAATTCCAGAACGTTTCTTCCCCTCGAAGAGAAACCATGTACCCATCAGCAGTCACTCATGCTTTCCTCCACCAACCCCTGACAACCACTAGGCCATAAATTTTGTATGTTTGTGAGAGACAAGTTCAGAAAAGTGTTTTATGGTTTCCATAGCAACATCACTTATTTACTGTGCGCCGGTCACCATGGTATCTAAGCATTTAACAAAACAGTTCAGCAAATGGCAGGAAGCCAGAAATAGGCAACTCATGGAAAATGAGAAAGGAAGAACTTTCTAAATTGACCTTCCACTGTTCAGTGCCCTGACTTGTTTCAACTGGAGGCCTTCACAGTGTGGCTCGCTGAAGGATGACAGAGAGACCTGCAGCTAACGGAAAATAAACCTTGGAAATGGATCTGGCATGAGGCTTGTGTAGTGAAAAGAGCAAAGACAGCTGGGCACGGTGGCTCACACCTGTAATCTTAGCTCTCTGGGAGGCTAAGGTGGCTGGATTTCTGCTGTATAATGCCTGGATTAGGCCCACCTCATAGTTCAGAGATCACCTGGGAACCAGAGTCCTACTGTGCATGCAGACCTTCCATGAACCTCTTTGAAAGCCCATTGGGGAGTGTGGACTACAGTGTTGACAGAAACTAATGGCACGATTATTAGCTTTAAGGCTATTCTAGGTCACCTTCCAGACTTTCTTGTACCTATGTAGCTTGGGCCATGGACTAGAGAGGCCTCTACATCCTTTTGCAATGGGCATGCTAAGTTCTGATTGGTAGATTGGTAGATTGGTAGGGCAGTCCCTGGGATAGGATCAAGGTGGGTGGCCTGGGAGGCTGCCCGCGTCTTTTTTCCCTAGAAGAGCCAGAGTCCTACCTAAGAGTTTGAACAAAAGAGTGATGTGATATGAGTTACATATTTTAAGAGATTGCAGTTTAGAACAGTGCAAGATTAGAGGCATTGCTATCAGTTAAGGGGCTTTTGGAATAATCTACACAAGGGATGCTGGTGATCGGTAATGAGGGGAGGGCTGTGGAGCTGGAGAAAAGTAAGTGGATTGAAAGTGACTAAGGAGGAGAAATTGATAAGACTGGATCATTGAAAATGATACTAAAAAGAGTCCAGGATAATCCTCAATTACCTGATTTAGGAACCAGGATGCCTGATAATGCTATTTACTGAGCATAGGAATATAGGGAGAAAAGGAGGTCTGAGGAGAAGAGGGCAAAACACAGTGTTGTGCTTTGGGGTCGGATATTTGGGATCCTTTAGACAATTAACCT
Source organism: Galagoides demidoff (assembly GCA_963574575.1). NCBI lineage: Eukaryota > Metazoa > Chordata > Mammalia > Primates > Galagidae > Galagoides > Galagoides demidoff. The sequence continues at coordinate 5,914 of CAUYQV010061209.1, forward strand.
GGTACTTATGTTAAGTAAGTACTTAACATGTAAGCAGATCTAGAGCTCAGGACTGTGATCTTGGTTACAGATAACAGATTTGGGAGATCTGGAAAGAGCCTTAAAAATGGCATACGCTAGGCTAGGCATGGTGACTCACACTTGTAATCCCTTCGCTTTGGGAGGCCAAGACAGGAGGATCACTTGAGGCCAGGAGTTTGAGACCAGCCAAGACAATATAGCAAGACTCTAACTCAACAAAAATTTTAAAAATGGACTGGGCATGGTGTTGCACACCTGTGGTCCCAGCTACTCAGGAGACTGAGGAAAGAAGATTACTTGAGCCCAGGAATTTGAGGCTACAGTGAGCTATGATTATGCCACTGTGCTCCGGCCTGGGTGACAGACCCTTGTCTTGTCTCTGAAAAGAAAAACGTAAAATTCTAGCCTAACCTCTAAGTTTTTGCATAGAGGAAGTTAAGGTTTAATTCAGAGAATACATTATACATCTTTGTAGGAAAGAGGATAAGAATTAAGATGTGAATCCAGGGTTCATAATGAACTAAAATGTGTTTTCTGAGCATCAGAGTTTTACTTCTCCTACTAAACAAACAAAGAGGTTCTTTTCATAGGGTTAAAAATGACAGTAATGATCCACAAATATCTGTCGATTTAGTATTGTGGAAATACTTGCCAGGCGTTAGGAATATAGTAGTGACAAAACAGGTCTTACCTTTAACCTCTGGATCCATTGTGGAGTCTAGGGGGAAGCAGGTATTAAATAATAGAGTTATTACAAGTGCATGTGCTTTTTTTTTTTTTTTTTTTTTTTTGAGATGGAGCCTCAAGCTATCCCCCTGGGGTAGAGTGCTATGGCATCACAGCTCACAGCAACCTCCAACTCCTGGGCTCAAGCGAGTCTCCTGCCTCCGCTTCCGAAGTAGCTGAGACCACAGGTGCCCACCACAACGCCCGGCCATTTTTTGGTTGCAGCCAACATTGTTTGGCGGGCCCGGGCTGGGGATTCGAACGTTCCGCCTTAGGTGTATGTGGCTGGCGCCTTAGCCGATTGAGCCACAGGCGCGGAGCCAGTGCATGTGCTTAAAGCCAGGTCTAGGAGCTGTGCCTGGGGACAGGAGGACGCGCTGCATGCTTGTTAAACTGACACAAGGTCAGCGTGTGTGGCATGGAGAAAGAAACTTAGATGGCAGGAGATAAGCTTTGAAGTATTGCTTCCTGGGTTTCTGAATGCCAAGAAAAGGAAAGCTCAGTTAAGGTTGATAGTTAGAGGTGACACATCACCTACTTCTGAGAAGGACCTTAACCTGGTGGCTAGACTGGTGGAAATACATTACCTGCCATTTTCCACCTCTTTCCAACAGACTGTTCCATTTCCAGAAACAATGAGAAAGGTGTTTGTTGCAATTGAAATGTGGAGGAAGGGAATAACAGAATACAATAAAAAAAAAAAAAAATTGAAGAATTTTGCATGGTCTGCATATTAGCAATCTGTTACAGCATAACAAAATTTAGTAGCTCAAGCCAGAAAACAGTTGTTATCTCATGCTTTCTGTGGGTAGAAAATCTCCGTGTGGCTTATCCTAGTGCCTCTAGCTCAAATCTCTCATGAGGTTACAGTCAAGATATTGGCCGGGCCTGTAGTCATCTCACATTTCCACCGGGGCTGGATAATCTGCTCCAGGATCACTCATGTGGTTCTTGGCAGGCTCCAGTCCCTCGACACGTGGCTTACTGTGCAAGGCTGCCTTATACCGTGACAGCTGGCTTCCTCCAGGCCAGCAGTCTACATGAGAGCACCCAAGCTAGAAGCCATACTTTTTTTGTGATCTGATTTTGAAAGTGACATTCCATCACTTCTGTATATTTCATTCATTAGAAGTAGGTCACTAAACCTAGCCCATAATTACTGGGAGGGAAGGATATAAAGGCATGAGTACTAAGAGGCTGGGCTCACTAGGGAGCATCTCAGAGCCTGCCTACCACAGTCTGCATGGAGATCAGTGTCTCAGGTTGTGGCAAGGCCCCTGTGAGAGGCTAATGGCAGACTGATTCACAGTTCTTTTTTTTCTGAGTGTCTTCTCCTAAGATTGCTGTTGTGACCTAAATTATATGATGGAACAGACAGGCCAGTCAGATAATTTTAACTTTTTGTCTAGTTTTTTTTTATAATTTCATGTTCTTTTTTCTGTATTAGTCTTGAGATAGACTCTCACTCTCTTGTCCTGGCTAGAGTGTGGTGTCGTCATAACTCACCAGAACCTCAAACTCATAGGCTCAAGTGATCTACCTGCCTCAGCCTCCCAAGTAGCTACGACTATAGGCTTGTATCATCACATCTGGATAATTTTTTAAATTTTAGTATGAAGGAGGTCTTGCTGTTGCACAGGCTGGTCTTGAACTCCTGAGCTCAAGCAATCCTCCTGCCTTGGCTTCCCAGAATGTTAGGACTACAGGCATGAGCCATGGCACCAGCCTTATTTGGTTGTGTTTTTAGAGATGGAGTTTCACTCTGTTGCCCAGGTTGGAGTGCTGTGGTACAATCATAGCTCACTGTAGCCTCAATCTCCTACGCTCAGGTGATCATCCTGCCTTAGCCTCCTGAGTAGTTGGAACTACAGGTGCATAGCCACACCCAGTTAAGTTTTAAACTTTCTTGTAGAGATGGAGGGGGTCTCACCGTGTTGTCCAGGCTAGTTACAAACTCCCTGGCCTTAAACAATTTCCTGCCTCAGCCTCTCAAGTGCTGGGATTATAGGCGTGAGCCACTGCACCCAGCCTCAGTCATGTTCTTAAAATCCAGTATCCATCTAGAGAGGACATGAAAAAGAAGTGAATTAAGTGATTAGTCATATCCTTCGAATTCTGTCCACAATTCAGCATTCTCCACCAAGTCCTGATAATGTGATATGCATTTTATAAGTAATGTGGCGATATTTTACATAAAGAAAAATAAAGACATTTGCACCTTCAAATTCACATGAGGATTTATACAGGCATATATATGTTAACATAAGTCAATGAAGGCAATATTTTATGGCTATGTTGAGGAAAAGAATACAGTATTTTGCTGTTGATTTTACAGGACCCAGATTAGTGAAAGCTCACGTTTAGGTAGGATGTTTATAGACTTTGGCCTCTCAGTTCTTTACTGTTAAAGTCAAACTCTCCAATATTAAATCATTTTTTTCTCTTTTTTGAGACAGTCTCACTTTGTCACCCTCAATAGAGTGTTGTGGCATCACAGCTCACAGCAACCTCAAACTCTTGGGCACAAGCAATTCTTTTGCCTCAACCTCCGAAATAGCTGGAACTACAGGCACCTGCCACAACGTCCAGCTGTTTTAGAGACAGGAATCTTGCTCTTGCTCAGGCTGGTCTTGAACTCCTGAGCTCAGGCCATCTACCCGCCTCGGCCTCCCAGAGTCTAGGATTATAGGAGTGGCCCGGCCTATTAATTAGTTTTCTAAACAATCTCCTTTTGTTTTTCTTTTTACTTCTGCTTTTTGCTGGATCATGATTCCTGCCAAGAACAGATGTTTTACCTTTGTTTATTTAAAATAATGGTTTCTAAGCATCACTCAACAGGATCAAAACTACAATTGATTAAAGGAGTTTTTTCTTTTTTTTGTAGAGACAGTGTCTCACTTTGTCACCCCCAGTAGAGTGCCATGGCATCACACAGCTCACAGTATCCTCCAGTTCTTAGGCTTAGGCGATTCTTTTGCCTCAGCCTCCTGAGTAGCTGAGACTACAGGCGCCCACCACAGCGCCTGGCTATTTTTTTGTTGCAGTTTGGCCGTGGCGGGGTTTGACCCCACCACCCTCTGTATATGGGGCCAGCACCCTACCCACTGAGCCACAGGCACCACCCAAAAAAGGGGTTTCTCTTATTTGTTTTTATAAGAAAGTTGTTATCTGGCTCGGCGCCTGTGGCTCAAGCGGCTAAGGCTCTAGCCACATACACCTAAGGTGGCAGGTTCGAATCCCCAGCCCAGGCTTGCCAAACAACAATGACGGCTGCAACCAAAAAATGGCCAGGCGTTGTGGTGGGCACCTGTGGTCCCAGCTACTTGGGAGGTGGAGGCAGGAAACTTGCTTGAGCTCAGGAGTTGGAGGTTGCTATGAGCTGTGATGCCATGGCACTCTACCCAGGGGGATGGCTTGAGGCTCCATCTCAAAAAAAAAAAAAAACAAAAAAGAAAGTTGTTATCTACACCTGATTCTCTAATTTAGATAAAGCATACAAGTGAGCATTTGAAAAACTTAACCACACAAATTGAAAGTAGGTAAAGGGTATATGTGTACAATTGGGTATTTTTTGGTAATAAAAATAAATCAAGACCAGTTTGGTGAAAATATTTCAAATTGCATGTAAAACTAGCACACTGTACCCCATGATTGCATTAATGTACACAGCTATGATTTAATAAAAAAATAATAAATCAAGTACTAATACATGCCACGACATGGATGAATCCCTGAAAACTTGCTAAGTGAAAGAAACTGTATATATGAAATATCCAGGCTCGGCGCCTGTGGCTCAATGGGCTAAGGCGCCAGCCACGTACACCTAAGGTGGCGGTTTCGAATCCCCAGCCCAGGCCCGCCAAACAACAATGATGGCTGCAACCAAAAAATGGCCGGGCGTTGTGGCGGGCACCTGTGGTCCCAGCTACTTGGGAGGTGGAGGCAGGAGACTCGCTAGAGCCCAGGAGTTGGAGGTTGCTATGAGCTGTGATGCCATGGCACTCTACTCAGGGGGATAGCTTGAGGCTCCGTCTCAAAAAAAAAAAAAAAAAGCTAAATGTCCTTGCCTCCCCTTCTGCCCCCAGGCCAGATGGAGAACCACTTGCATGGGGCGGGGTTTCCCTGGGGGTGGGCAATGCTGCAAGCTGGGGATGTAGCCTTCACAACCGCTGCTCTGCAGGTTGGGGGAAGCCTTGTGCTCACAACGGCCCCACTCTTCAGGCCACACACGCAGCATTCCCAAGGCTCCTGCTGTCTGGCCAAGAATAGCTGGGATTCCTGAAGAAGGAACCAGCTTCCCAGCCTCCAGTCATCTGCTTCAGCCAGTCCCAGCATTTATTTTAACATCTGGTTCTCTAGCACCAACCCCCCCCCCCACACACACACCTACCAGTATCTCTTCTGCACACACAGTGACCTCAGCAAGCCAGGGCTTCTGGGGGGAGTGAGGGAGCGGGGGTTTCAGCTCTCAGTTCCCCAGGGACATTCCTGGGCAGTCACATTCATTTTCATTTTCTTCTCTGTCCAATGGGGAGATGGCCTTTGACTGCCCTTGGATGCAAGTGCTCCTACTGTTCTGGAGACAGGAGGGAGAGGATCCCCTTGCTGGCCCTTTTCCCTCTGGCTTGAACCCCAGGAGGGTCCCATCTTCACCATCCCCACTTGGCGCCACCTGGCCGCCACCTCGAGGCACTGACACTTAAATTGGAGGCTTTATTAAATGATTTCAGGGAAAGAGGGCAAGTTTCTTGGAGGGATGAAGGAACCCGGAGGTCCTTTTCTCTAGGCATTGCCCCTGTCGACTGGACCAGAAGGACCTGAAGTACCAAAAAAAATGAATATGAGGCTGTGCGGGGTGGAGCGTGGGGGACGAGTCAGGTGGGCAGTAGGCGCTGGTTCCACCTGGGGCAGGAGCCCTAGGGGATCACGGAGTGGGGAGGCCGCCAGTAGAGCTCCGGGGCTGTAGTTTATACTGGGTTCCGCCTCGGGGAAGGGGAGCCCACATCGACAGTGGGTCTTGTTGCCTAAGGGTTGCTCTCTGGCTGGAGGCTCTGAGACGGGGCAGTTCTGTGCATTGTGTTAGGAGAGGGCTCTCTGTTAGGGAGTTTGGGGCCAGGCAAGGATGGATAGCACAGAGTCCGAAAATGAGGGTGCCCAGGAGCCCCCAGTGGCCACCGCCTTACCCTGATCCGGGTGATCCAGAACGCAGTGCGCCACATAAGCCGGGTGGCTGTGCAGGATCTTGCATTTTTTGCAGAAAAGGATCTCGCAGCGCGCACAGACCCCACCACGCGGTGGTCGCCGCCGGGTCTCCAGCACGCACGGCTCCTCCGGGAGAATCCGCTTCCTGCGGGCGAGGACCCGAGCCCTCAGTGCCCCGTGCCGTCGCCCCTCCCTGGGTGTCGGGCCCCTGCGGGTGGTGCTCCAGCTGAGGGGCGCGTCCTCACCTGTCGGCGGGCGCAGTCAGGCCGCCCAGCAGCGCGAAGGGGCTGAGCCAGGCCCAGAAGCTGCTGTCTGCGCGCCGCAGCGGCGCCACCTGCTGGGTACTGGACTCTTGGCGCAAGGGGCTGTAGCTCACCGAGCGCCCGCCCTCGTCCCCCTCCGCCTCCGGGCGCTGCTCCGCGTCCCCGCCCGCGCTCTCCTCGCGTGGCCTCTCCTCGTCTTGGTCCTCGTCCTCCACCTCCTGCTCTGCGTTCTCCTGTTCCGCCTCCTCGGCCCCGGGCTCCTCTAGTTCCTTCTTCCACAAGGGGGTCTTCACGCCTGCGGGCGGGCGGGAGGTCAGCGCAATCCTACTGTGCTCAGTGAAAGGCCCGGGTACCCCATCTGTTGCCCACAGTCCGATTCCTCAAAAAGGCAGGTGCCTGAAGGACGGTGTGTAGGAGATGCACGGGGCCACTAGGACTCCGTGGGAGGCTCAGAGAGTGCAGGATACTCGGGCGGGCCAGGGAGACCTCCCTGGCCGCTCCCAACTTCCCAGGCTTCTGCACCACCCAGGTCATTCGGGGCACGTCACCTCACTTCTGTCAAGCCTAAATCCCTCATCTCTAAAATGGGGGGAAAACATGCCTATCTCAAGGATTGTGAGGTTGACATAACATCAGATCATCCTGTGTAAATCACCCAGCCCAGGGCTTGGCGATCCGGAATCAATCAACAAAGAGGATTGAGCCAACCGGGAGGAAACTGATGGGTCCTCACCGCCTTCCTTCCAACTGGCTCTGGGCGGTACGGATCTCTTTAAGCTATCAATAAACATTAACTACCCTGAACGTCGTTTGAATAGGTGGTTGTTAGGGTCTTTTATTTTCTGAATGAGATTTCCTTCCTCCAAGTGGCTCTTGCCTTAAGAAACCTAGCATCATGGGTGGTGGGCAGGCGGATGGGCCTACGACGCCTCTGTGGGATTAGAAAAGTCTCCCTTCTGGGCAAGCTGAAAAGAAAAAGTCGCGTCTATGCGCAGACCAATTGGGAAAAGGCTGCCTTTCGAGTGAAGGAAAAGCCTCTCCCTCCTTCCAAGCTTGAATACCATTTTCAGGTGGATTTCAGGCACCAGGTCCCCTTTTGCTGGTGCCTTCGTTGAAGACACAGACTTCACAACTCCAGGCCCTCGCTCTGGCAGACAGGAAGTTCCTGGGCTGACAGGGAAACTAAGCCGCGTTACCTGGGAGGTGTCCACCACCCATTCAGCCCCCGTGCCTGCTGTCTGCCACACCCAAGTAGCTGGGTTTGTAATGGAAATGGAAGGGAGGGGAGGAAGGAAGGCACAACTTGTGGAGTTGGCTTTGAAAATGTCAAGAAAATGTTCTATTGGTCCCTGTCCAACCTGTTTAAAGAGGTTGAGAGCAAAGAGAATGATAATTGGTGTCCCAGCCCACATATATTGAGCACCAACTGCATGCAATCGCTGTGCCCAACTCTCTTTATACGCTGTGTCCCTTAATCTTCATAGACGGGCAATAACCATGCCTCTGAATTTGATCCAGAACATCTGAAACCTTTTTGAAGTTTTGAAACAAAGAAGTTGTTTCAAAAATTCTTCCAGTTCTTGGTATTGCTAAAGGTGGAGAATCAGGGTCCATTGCACTTTTGTTTAAGAAAACACAATAAGGAACCTTACAACTGTGAAAAACCAGGCCTAGTACACAGCAAGAAAAGAGTCATGGGGACATTTCAGGAGGAGGGGGAGGAAGAAAAGGGATTTTACGTTCTGGACTGTGAAGTTTGCACTTTGTCCCTCAGCACTGGGGAGTGACATGTTCAGAGGAGTCATTATAGTCCAGGAGACCGAGATCTGAACAGGAGCAAGTGGAGATGAAGGAGCAGATGTGAAGAATATCAGGAAGGAGAAAGGAGAGACCTTGTAGCTAAGCGATATGGATGAGTATTTGAGAAAAGGCTCAACTTCATGGTGAAGGGCTGGTTCGTCCAAGCCAGAATCAAGAGGCTCTGTCTTCCACCCCACCTTCAGTCCAACTTACCATGCTTATCCATTCTCACCAGGGCTGTGCTGCCCACTTCCCCTGATCGGGAACTAGGATGTGAGGGGGTCCTCTGAACCCATAGAACTTGGTCTGGTCGCTAGGTATTGGATCTGAAGGGGGGTGGGGCTAGAACCTCACCTCCCATAGGGTTCTACCCAGTAATAACTTCCTTTTCCTGAGTACCCAGAAGCACTCAAAACCCAGATGTCCCCTACCTTCCCTCTTGGAAAGGCAATAAGGGAAGAAGAAGGTGGCTTTCGTCACCAAGGGCTAGATTTAAATCACAGCTTTACCACATAAATATAAACGTTATCTGATCTTCAATGTATTCTCTCTCCTACCTTCAGTCTCTTCTTCTGTAAATCAGAGTTAATAGCACAATATTAGACTTTACCTAGCCCATAAAAAGCACTCAAAGCATTGTGTTTGCTTGTATCATTATAGTTATCCTTCCTCTTCTGTCCTATTCCTGTCCTTTCTCACCCCATATTTCCAACTCCTATTTCTAGCTCATTGCCTTAGCTCCAAGGAACAGAGGGAAGGGTGCCAAGAACAGTAGGAAGCAGAGCTCAGGAAAGAGACAGGTGTAGCTCCTGAATGTTGTTTATGTGTGTGCGGGGGGGGGGGGGGGGGGGGGTCGTGTAGAAAAAATTATGGGCTAAAAGGCAAAAAGATTCAGTTAGGGGGTGTACAGGAAA
>CAUYQV010061211.1:0-18967 GCA_963574575.1 Galagoides demidoff
CCTGTGGTCCCAGCTACTTGGAAGGCAGAGGCAGGAGACTTGCTTGAGCCCAGGAGTTGGAGGTTGCTATGAGCTGTGATGCCATGGCACTCTACCCAGGGGGACAGCTTGAGGCTCTGTCTCAAAAAAAAAAAAAAAAGAGAAAGCAGGTCCAATGCCTCAGATATATATGCTAAAATGTTTTTTATTTTTATGTTTTTTTTTTTAATATGAAGAGTGTGAACTTTTGAAACTACATATAATGAAAACTTTGTATTGTTAAACACTTTTAATTGGGGTAGAACATGTAAAACACACAGCAATTGTTCCCCTCAATTTTTCATGTATATATACCCAGCTAGCTACTACCAAGCATAAAGATCTTCTCACAGTCAATACTCCTTCAGATGTAAACACTATCAGGTTTTTATCAACACAGGTCGGTTCTTACTATTGCATTGAAGTGTATCTCTTTTACGTTTATAGCTTCTTCAACTAGACTTTGACTTTGAAAAAATTCCTTTGGAAAAACATGATGAAGAGTATCGAAGTGAAGATATTCATATTATATACATCAGAAAGAAAAAATCGGTAAATATATTCTCAATTCATCCTCTAAAGTTTCGTCATCTGAACACTAGGCTTGTATGGTGTAGACCTTGATTCTGATGTGGAGAAGCATCTGTGAGGATTCAGTGTTCACTGATTAAGATGACTTAATCTGTGTTGCCTTGGATTCTTACTTTAAATAAGGTAGGCTGCTTTTTAAACACTGCTTTCAGCTGTAATATATACAGCTTTTTAATTAGCATTACCTCAGACAAGTGGTTTAGGTATTTGTATGTTTCTTTTATCTCTGAGATTTTAAAGTGCCAGTTCTAAACTTTATGAACTTTTCCAGTCATCCATAATTTTTAAACAAAGAAAAATAGGCTCGGCGCCTGTGGCTCAAGTGGCTAAGGCGCCAGCCACATACACCTAAGGTGGCAGGTTTGAATCCAGCCTGGGCCTGCCAAACAACAATGATGGCTGCAACCAAAAAAAATAGCCAGACATTGTGGCGGGCCTATGGTCCCAGCTACTTGGGACGTGGAGGCAGGAGACTCGCTTGAGCCCAGGAATTGGAGGTTGTTGTGAGTTGTGATGCCACGGCACTCTACCCAGGGGGATAGCTTGAGGCTTTGTCTCAAAAAATAAAAAAAAAAGAAAAATATAACCAAGTATATTTGTCCATAAAGAGAAAATACACCTCATTAAATAGAATTTATGTATGTTCTCCCTTTTTGTGTGCTTCCTTTACCTAATATAACAATCACATTTATGTAAGTTGTCTCCTTGGACATTTAGAATTTGAGTCTGTAAAAAGAAGGGAAGAATTTTTATCTTATGCATTTTTGTATCCCAGCACCTTTTGTGATCGTGGCAGATACATGGCATAGTGAATTTTATGAATTAAGTGTTAAATTTAATAAGTTCCCACTTGTTACTGTTATCTTTGCTTTGAATTTGTTCATGGTGAAGTTTTATGATTATGTGAATCCTAGCAAATACAGCGACTAAGTCTAAGAATAGGGGAGGGCAGTGGGATTGGTAGTTCACATTAGCTAGTGTGGCATGGTGCTGGAAAGAAAGAGAAGTAGGTATTTTGTGCCTTAAGGTATCTAGTTTTAGTTGAAGCTGTTGTGCAGTTCTAAACGTAGAATGTTTTTGAGACATAGTTTTTTAGTTTCTTGAATATAAAAACATTTTTTTTGCTAAGAGCTATTTCTTTAAAAATATTCACATACCATAAAGTTTATCCTTCTAAAATGTACAAGTTGGGTATATTTTAGTATATTTAGATAGTTTTGCATATCATCAACATTTTCTGAATTTTAAACACTTTCATCATCCCCAAAAGATACCCTGTGCCTATTAGCGGTCAGTCCCTAATCCCTCCTGCCCACCCCTCCCCACTACACTGTCCTTGTCTTCTGGCAAGCACTAATCTTTGTCCGTATGGATTTGGCTGCTCCGCATGTGTCATGTATATAGAATCACACTGCGTGGCCTCCCGTGTCTGGCTTCTTTTACTCAGCACAGCGTTCTCCAGCCTTGCCCACGTCGTACACGTTAAAACTTCACTACCATGGCTGAGCGATACTCCTTTGTACAAATATACCACACCTTCTGTACTCATCCATTAGTTGATGGCATTTAAGTTGTTTTACTTTTTGGCTATAATAAATAATGCTGCTGTTCTTGCAGAAGATTTTGTGTGAAAATTTGTTTTCGAATCACTTTTATATAATACATACCTGGAGTAAAATTGCTAGGTTACATGGGAACTCTTAACTTTTTGAGGAATTTCAAACTGTATTCCAAAGGTATTATAGCATTTTACATTCCTGCCAGCAGTGTATGGCAGTTCCAGCTTCTCCACCTCTTTACCAATACTTGTTATGTTTGATTTTTTTCATTATAGTTATTTCAGGGGATCTGAGATGGTATCTCATTGTGGTTTTTCATTTTCATTTCCCTAATGACTAATGATGTTAGGTACCTTTTCATTTATTTGGAGAAATATGTGGTATTTGGCCCATTTTCAAATTGAGTTGTTTGGATTTTTTTGCCTTTTTTTTTTCTTTTGGGCCAATCTTACTCTGTCGCCCTGGGATTGAGCTGTGGTGTCTCACAGGAACCTCACTCTTGGGCTCAAGTGATCCTCTTGCCTCAGCCTCCCAAGTAGCTGGGACTACAGGTGCCTCCTACCATGCCTGGCTAGTTTTTCTATTATTAATAGAGATGGGATCTTGCTCTTGCCTCATTCTTTCTTAGGCGGGTTTATAACTCCTGTGCTCATGCAGTCCACCCACCTTGGCCTCCCAGAGTGCTGGGATTACAGGTGTGATTACTTTTGAGTTGTAGCAGTTCTTTATAATTAGGGTTATTAGACACCAGATACATGATTTGGAAATACTTTCTCTCATCTGTGGGTTGTCTTTTCTTTTTCTTTCTTTCTTTTTTTTTTTTTGATAGTGTGTCTTTTGAAGCATGAATTTTTTTTACCTTTTTTTTTTTTGAGACAGAGTTTCACTAAGTCGCCCTTGGTAGAGTGCTGTGGCATCACAGCTCACAGCAACCTCAAACTCTTGGGCTTACTTTTGATTCTCTTGCCTCAGCTTCCCAAGTAGTTGGGAGCCACAACACCTGGCTATTTTTTGGTTGTAGTTGTCATTGTTTGGTAGGCCTGGGCTGGATTTGAACCCACCAGCTCTGGTGTATGTGGCTGGTGCCCTAGCCAGTGAGCCACAGGCACCAAGCCTGAAGCACAAATTTTTTAATTAACATCTGGTACATCTGGTACATCTGGGTTTTTTCCTTTAGTTTCTTATGTTTTAGGTGTCAGCTAAAAAGCATCTCTAAACATTATGCATTATTCTCTTTAATTGCACCCAGTAACTAGTAATAAAAAATTAATCTTGTAAGTTTCCGTTTTTTTCTTACAGAAATTTCCTTCATGAAACCTTTAATCGTCTTGCCCAAGCCTCTAACAACCTGGGTAAACTAAAGATGTGAATGGAGCATGTGAGTACAGCATGGGAAGATTGTGTTCACTGATTTTCCCAGCATGTCCTTAGAGATTCGATATATAGATGACAACTACCGTGGGCTGCCTGCAACACAAAAAAATGCCTGCCTGCTTGTCTGCAATGGGCCTGAAATCAGCTTAGGTTACTTAGCTCAGCATCACGTTCTGCTTAAAAGAAATCTTGAGAATCAGTTACTTAACAAAAATTTGTGTTGAGATTAAGCTAAAGTCTGCCAAAATTAAACAGCAAAGCAGAATGGTTGACTTGACATATTTTCAGGAAACGAGTGTTAAATTTCTAGAGAGGGATATTTATTATTGCATAATAATGTTTTTGGTTCAAATCAGTAAATCGCAGTTTGTCTAATCAATAAAATCTGAAAGGTTTTCATTCTGTACATAATTGTGCAACAGTGTTTATCATGAGTCTTCTACTTCATTTTCTAAAAACTATCTTTAATCCTTAAATGTTCTTTTACTTTAAAAGAAAAGCTGGAAATAGTCATATATGCCTAATTGGCCAAAGTTGTTTTCCTCCATCATACGTAGCTATGTGATTTAAGTAGTAAATCACTATTATACTGTAGTGAATTACTAAGAAGATAAATCTGGCGATTGGAGAAACAAAAAGTATCTTTACAAAATTTTTCATCTGAGAATAAGAACTGAAAGCCCAATTTCAGTTTTAGGTGTTTGTGTGCCTTGTGCCCCTTCCTCTGTGGATATCTTCTAGGACAGTCTTACTTAAAACCACAGTTTATGAACTTATTCACGAGAAACAGTGAAAGGTTTTTTAAATAGCAACAAATGTAGTTCTGTACACATTTATCAAATGAATTTTTATTCTGGGTCGTCTTTATTTTATGTCATCATGGTAATTATTCACATAGACTAATGTGTCCGGACTTTAGTCATAACAGTTCCAAAGGGAAGTAAGTAACCAGGTGGAATTCTGTTATTTATGGACATTGGTACTAGATGGCATGTTTTGTGTGTTAAAATAAACACTGTTTTTGAGACCCTGTGACTTTGTGAATGTTTCTTAAATAGCTTTGAAGAAAATGAACATCTAAAATGGTGACTGCTTTCCAGAAAGACCAAAAGCAGCCCTGTTGAGAGACACAAGGTGCAAAGTCAGGGGAATAGTTCTTTGCTTTCAGGCTTCAGGTTTGCTTTGCTGATCTCATTCTTAGTTCTAAGTATTTAGAACTAAATACTTAGTTCTGCTGCCTTAGCATTTCTTTAGTAGTTCACCAAACAGTTAATATAACCTAAATGTATGGTGCTTTGTTAGTTAGCAGGTAGTAGGACCAGTGACCACTTTTCTAGCTTGTTCAAAAATGATAGAACTTGTAAAAATAAATTTGACATTGACTATAGTAGTTTACCCTTATTCCTCAGATGCCTTTCCACTCTCCTGCAGTTATTATGCTCCCCCTTCACTCTATTTCTAGGGGTCTTTGACCTGAAATGCCCCCTTAACTTTATGAAAGCCCAGCTCCTTTACCCCGGACAGGTGAAATTTAATGCTCCAAAATTTCCTGGAGAAGTCAGGCTTCTGCCCAAATCACCCTTGTTTGACTTCCCTTCCTTGTCCTGCTATTTCCACTCCCTATCACCTCCTTAGTAAGCCACTTCCCTACATTGATCTCTCTCTGCTTTGTGGGAGCTGACCGAAGACAACAGTCAAGTGGGACATGTTTCTTGTTCTGAAATAAGGTCAAAGCTCAGGTCATAAGGTGCTGAGTCCCACATTCTAAGAGTAGAGAACTTACAGGGGTGTCAGTTCAGAAAGCGTGTTCTGTCACTAAGCACCATTCCACAGATAGCCTGGGGACCCTGGGAGAATGCTTTTGGAGGAGTGCAGTGTGGGAGGATGTAATTTAGTCCTATGGGCCCTCCCTATGGGGCAAGGCGACGGGGTGCATCTGTACTCTGAGACCACAGGAGGGAGGACTGAAAGAGTAACTCAGGATTCAAGACGCTTACAAGAATGGGAGACCAACATTTTTCCTTCTGGTTGGATTTGTAGATTAGCCCATCTGTTATCTTATACCAGATCATGGACATAGAACTGGAGGGGTTTTGTGGGGACTGTGAAGCAGAAACATTGAAGGTCTACCCTGCTGCCTTGGGAACTGATGACATGAGTTGGGGCTAGGAAACTGCAGCAACATGGGGGGGGGGTGGTATAAAGCAGGTGCAACAGACGGAGTAATGCCACTGGCTGGGGATCAGCCAATATAGAGCAAGCTCAAATCCCAGAGGACTTCTGATGCCTGGGGAAACTGCTCAGGAATGAGCCCTGCTCCTCTGGATGGGTGAGTGTGGGTTGCTACTGCACAGTGGAACGTGTAACCCAGTTAGAAGAACACAGAGCCAATTAGAGAAAGGGTTACTACCTCGCAGCAAGGCAGTGTTCCTCAAACTAGGCTATACGTGTGATCACCTGGGAAGTTGAAAGCAAGTGAAACCCATGCTCACATAGACCCCATCCTGGTCCAATTTAATCAGAAGGACGGAGTTTTAACGTTAAGCCTAAATTGAGAACCATTGCAACAGGAAACTTGTAGCAACTGACTACTTCCCAGGGAAAGAAAGCAGAGAGGAAAATACAGAAAAGCAAACCCTCTGTGATTAGAATGAGCCTACAGTGCACAGGGGGAAAAGCCCTCATAAGTATTCCACCTTGGATTCAGAGTGTGTTGAATTAAAATTGGGACTGACTGAGCTTTAAAAACTGAAATAAACTAATTATCTGAAGATGTAGAGAATCTGGCCACAGAGCTAAAGGGGATGCTATTCAAGAGGAAAGGGAGATTAAACAGGAAATTATTGCAGGTTTAACTTGCAGTGACTTGCCTCTCTACTGTATACTAAGTTAGAACTTTAAAAGTCTGTCAGGTGGCACAGCTTTGCCTCGAAGTCTGCCAGTTCATAACCGAGGACCCATGGATCATATGCTGGGTGAATTTGGGAATGAACTTGGGTTATTTTTAATTATTTTGGGAAGTATTAATCCAGAATTTTGGTGGAATTTTTTTTACATGCATGCCTTTTTATAATTCTTCTTGCCCTTTAAAATTTTCCTTGTTAAAGGATGCCAAATATGGTAAGTTAGATGTTGTATTTAAATTTTAAAAGGGTTTGGGCTGTAGCAATAGACTGTCGTTCTCAAGGTGCCCTGTAGATGGCATTACTTGACTTTAAACATTTTACAGAAATTGTTAAAATAGAATCTTTGGATAATGCAAGCACACTTTTAAGGTGAATTAAATTAGATTTAAAAAAAATAAGTTGACTTAGTGCGAGTTACTTTCAGACGATAACACATTGAGTGAAACTATTTTCTTCTAACAAAATTTTATTTGGTTTAGTTTTCTGTGCATTTAATTCTGATACACCTTTTAAATGTCATTCATTAAGCTATGTAAATTACATTCATAAAACATTTTTCTGCTATTGATACCTTCTGTGAGAGGGAGAGACATTTACGAGGCTGAATTAGTTCATGTGAAGCTCTGAAATCTAAATTCACCTTGAAAGTATCTTTTACATAGTGCGTGATTTTACATCTGAGGTGCTTCCACCTTCTAATAATTTTTCAAACCAGTTTCCTTCCTCACTAGATTAAGCAGCAGTTTTTACAGCAGCAGTCTGAAACTCTTGTCTTAGGCTCTCCCACATTCCCCGTAAGTTTGGGCCAGGTGTGGGATTTGGGTTTTTATTTTTCCTCAGGAAACATCAAGGCTTGAGAGTTTCGGGTCATTGAAAATGAACATTGTGCATATTCTGTTTTCTTTCCATAGAGACTTGCGTTCTGATACAAATACAGGAGAGAAGCTGTAATAAAATATTACTGAAAATGAAGCAGTGGGAAAGCAAGGTTTCTATTTTGCAAATGTTGAGTAGGAAAGCAAATTCTCAAACTATTTTCACTAATTTAAACTGTTAGATATTCAGGCTGGTGTGGTGGCTCACACCTGTAATCCTAGCACTCTGAGAGTCTAAAGCAGATACATCGCTTGAGCTCAGGACTTCCAGACCAGCCTGAGCAAGGGGGAGACCCTGTCTCCACTGAAAAACTAGCTGGGCATCACAGAGGGCACCTGTTGTCCTAGCTACGTGGGAGGCTAAGGCAAGAGGATTGCTTGAGCCTAAGAGCATGAGGTTGCTGTGAGCTATAACATCATAGCATTCTATCCAGGGCAAGAGTGAGAATCTGTCTCAAAAAAAAAAAAATCTGTTAGATATTCAGGTTCATTTAATACATTGTCTTAAGTTCTTTTTTTTGAGACAGAGCTTCAAGCTGTTCCCCTGGGTAGAGTGCAGTAGCATCATAGCTCACAGCAACCTCCAACTCCTGGGCTCAAGCGAGTCTCCTGCCTCAGCCTTCCAAGTATTTGGAACCACAGGCGCCCGCCACAACGCCCGGCTAGGTTGCAGCCATCGTTGTTGTTTTGGCGGGCCCGGGCTGGATTTGAACCCGCCACCTTAGGTGTACATGGCTGACGCTTAGCCACCTGAGCCACAGGTGCCGAGCCTTAAGTTCCTATGTGTTCAGGGAGTTAAGCACATATCTAGAGAGGCCCCCCCCCCAATCAATTTGTGTGATACGGTCTAAATAATTGATTATTAATAACAAGATACTATAGTTTGTAAATAATAGACTTAAAAATATATTAGAGCAAATTATCTTTATGATACTCTTTTTCTCACCTTGGTTTCTGAAATCAGAGCGTCAGAGTACAGGCCGTGAGACTATATTCTCTGTGTTTGAGTCACAGTTTACCAGCTGTGTGACTTAAAGTGCCTCAGTTTTCCCATATGTAAGCTAAGGATCATAATGGTCTCTACCTCATAAGTTGCCATGGGGATTAAGGTAGTTTAGTAAATGCAAGGCACTTAGGTACCTAGCACACAGTAAGGCATAATAAATGTGATTATAATAGGGATAGAATTACCGGTAGGGACTTGGAAAATGTAGATAATGTGTGTCAATTTTATCTGCACTGTGGTGTAAAATCTGCTTAGCATGCAGGTAAACATTCCAAGCCCATTGTGGTAGGAACGGCAACCGGGACAGGGTGTTGAGAGCATCATTCCACAACGTGTACTGTTATTTGAACAAGTAAGCAGTTTTATTTATTTTTAAATTTTTTTTTCTGAAACAGTGTCCCTATGTCGCCCTTTGTAGATTGCTGTGATGTCATAGCTCACAGCAACCTCTAACTCTTGGGCTGAAGCGATTCTCTTGCCTCAGCCTCCCAAGTACCTGGGACTATAGGTGCCCACCACAACACATGGCTATTTTTTGTTGTAGTTGTCATAGTTGTTTAGCAGGCCCAGGTCGGGTTCGAACCCTCCAGCCCCCGTGTATGTGGACAGTGCCATAACTAATCACTGAGCTACGGGTGCCAAGCCAAGTAAGCAGTTTTAGAAAGAAGAAAGTATGGTGGGAGAAAAACCTTTGATGTTCATTGTTATGTGCAAAAGCAGGTTCCGTAAGTGTTTCAGAGGTGAGTGAGGACAGAGGAGCTTCTCAGTTCTGAATATGGGAGCCTAGGTTTGAAGCCTGGAGCTCCACCGTGGACACTCCCCTGCCTGGGACCCATAGCCAATTCTTCCTTCTATCTCTGTTAAGCCTGAGACGGGTGAGGTAGCAGGTAATTAAAGTTCAGCAGAAAGTCTTCTTTCTGAAGTCTGGGACTTGACCTATCTATGTAGTAATACTTTCAGAGTTTAGATTTATTAACTCTAAGAAAGCAAAGTGACTCTTCAAAATACTTCTGTAGCGGTTGCTTCCTGCATAAATGATCTTTTCCTGTGTAATAATGAGGGCATTTGGGGGGCCACGGGGGTTAACCAATCCCTCAGGCTCTCTGTCTTTACCCACAGACAAGAAGGAGAGAACCCTGAAACGTCTGCGTCTCCACCAGCTTGTATAAAGTGGCACATACTATATTTGTTTACGGCATTAAGTTAAACTTTCAAAGCCTTTTTGTCTTCAGTTGATGGGAAAGATTATTGTAAATACCAAATAGATGGTCTTCATTTTAGAAACTTTTATGTTACCTGTAATGCATTAACTTTTTCTGATGAATTACCTCACATTTTTAAAATTTTCACAAGGTTGAAAACAGTATTTCTTCCTTGCAAAGCAAATTAAGACTTGAAAAAGAGATGGCCTGGATGCATCTCTTACTGGAGGCTTACATTGAGTAGTTAGCAAATTTCTTTCAGGTTATTAACACTAATAAGTGCCCCTGGCAGTCTCTTAAACTCTTGATGGGTCAGTGCTTTTAAACACTCTTGAGTAATTTTTAGAAAATCAGCTTTACTCAGATTTGTTAATCTACTGAAATCCAGCAGTAATGGTGTGAGTTCCAGGTGCACGTGTGAGCTTGTCACTGCTTAGACAAGTCATTGCCCGAGTTATATGTGTACAGTAGAAATAAGCTTGTGTGTCTACAGTCAACACGCGACCTTGTTCTTCCAAGGAATGTGTCCCGAAAACCTGTTTGTACTACATACACAATCTAGCTAGGTAGTAAGGTGCTGCAAATATAAATAACATGTTTTACCCAAAGCTTAGAGAAGCTTGGCATTTATGTTCAAAATGAATGCAAAGCATAATCTCGTTGTAGATAATTCACTTAGAACATGAGACTGGGCTCGGCACCTGTAACTCAGCAGTTAGGGCGCCGGTCATATAGCCTGGAGCTAACGGGTTCAAACATGGCCCTGGACTGCTAAATAACAAAGACAACTGCAACACAACAAAAAATAGCTGGGCATTATGGCGGCTGTCTGTAGTCTCAGCTACTTGGGAGGCTGAGGCAAGATAATCGCATAAACCAAGAGTTTGAGGTTGCTGTGAGCTGTGACGTCACAGCACTCTACCGAGGGCAGCATAGTAGAACTCTGTCTTTAAAAAAAGAACATGGGACTGGTCTCTTGAAACTTAAAAACAGGAAAAACAAGTTTCACACTCCCACAAATAATAACTATTTAACCAGAGAATGCCTTTGGATTTCAGTGACATTTATGAATGTAAGTACAATAATGTGCTTTTCTTCATTGTTAATTTCAGATTGATATGATGGTACAAATGGTTTGGCTACAATGTTCGCATTGTTAGGTGAGGTCCCTGTTGTAGTTGTGTCCCATATTCAGGGGGTGTGCCATATACCCCCCTTTCCATTGTGCCCGTTAGGTGTAAGCACACCAATCCCCTCTCTCCTACCCCTTCCCCCCAACTTGAAATAAACTAAGTTTTTCTTTTGTGTGAATGTGTATTACCTTGCCTACTGGCTTCTTGTTAGTATTGAGTACATTGGATAGTTGGTAACAATGTGCTTTTAAGTATCTTCTTTCTCGATCTTTAATTTTATAAAAATTAAAAAAAAATGTTAACAGCTCTCACTCCCAAGGGTATATCCAACACCCACAGTCAGTCTGTTATTCTTTACTCCTGCATAATGTCTAATTGTTAGGCTGAGATTCTAAGGAACAGAGAAAACAGGAGAAGAGGAGTATGGGTACATGTCAGGGATATCTCTGTTAAGTGTTAGAGACCAATCAGTCAATGAGATTGGCTTCACATCCTTAAGCTGCTCGCTTATTCATAAGCAGAGGGGCATATGCCTGAGGTGACCAGGGAAGATTTCAGAAGGGACCACTGAGTTGATTTTTGAAGGATGAATTGAGATCCCTACACAGCCTGTCAAGTGTTCTAGACAGACGCCTACAACAGCATCAACCAGTGTGGGAGCTGGGCAGGGAGGGGCCTGAGAGGATAACATAATACTTTAAGCAGGTAAGTCACTTGGTCCAATCATTTTAGAAAGATTATTCTGAAAGCAGTTGGGGGGTGGGCTGGAGAAGAACAAGGCATGAAGTAAAGGGATCAGGAAACATTAACATCTGCCTGGCAGGGTGGTGGCAACGCACAGGAGGGAGCGGGACTGGCCCAGAGGTACTAGGTCTGCAGGTGTCCATGCAGCATCTAGACAGAGTCCAGCCCTTCAAGCCCAGGTAGTGCCCTTATGCCCATCAGAAAGAGCCCCTGAGGCCGATCACACCTGTAAACCGAGCATTCTGAGAGGCCAAGGTAGGTGGATTGCTTGAGCTTAGGAGTTTGAGACCAGCTTGAGCAAGAGCAAAATCCCATCTCTACTCAAAATAGAAAAACTAGCCAGGTACTGTGGTCGGCACCTGTAGTCCCAGCTATTTGGGAGGCTGAGGCGAAAGGATTGCTGGAACCCAGGAGTTTCAGGTTGCTGTGAGCTGTGATGCTACAGCACTTAACCCAGGGTGACGGAGCGAGACTCTTGTCTTTTTAAAAAAAACCTTCTTTCATTTGGAAGAGTTGTAATAATCCTAATTTTACTAGAACTAGCTGTACTTTACAACCAACTGCCAGAAAAATGTCCTGTATATAAATCATATGGATTTGGAATCAACATAATAGTTTTAGATTTTTCTTTAGTTTCAAAACAGTAACAATACCTACAGTGGGAGTGATATCCCCTCCCAGTGGCACTCAGCACAGTAACCACACTACTGAGACCCTGGTCAGATAGCTCAATACAGTCGGCCTCCACATCTGTGAGTCCCGTGGGCTTCAGCGAACCGCAGACTGAAAGCATCTGGGAAGGGTAAGGATTGCTGTGTGTACACATGCAGACCCTTGTCACTACTCCCTCAGCAGCACACTGTGGCGGCTCTGTACACAGCATTTCCACTGTATTAGATACGTGTAATCTAGAGATGATGTCAAGTGGACAGAAGGATGTGTGTAGGTCATGTGCAAACTCTACACCATTTTATATCAGGGACTGGAACACCTGGATTTTGTACCCACGGGGGTCCCGGGAACTAATGCCCCAAGGATATTGAGGGAGGGTTATTATATATGAGTTTGTGAATGGGAGAGAGAGAGAGAGGATGGAGAAATGTGAGGTCTTGTAAATCACCTCAAATCTACAGACTGAGGAAAGGCCCAAGGTAAAACCCTGGGAAAGGCCAAAATGGAAGGAATGACTTGAAAAAAGGAACCTGTGGAGGCAAAAATCTTGAAATGTTTTCTAACCCCGGGACGAGCAGTTTACAGGCACACAGCTCCCCTTGTGTACTTCACACACCAAGCCTCCGGCCTGGCTGTCATGTGCCAAGTTCAGAGCCTGTGCGTCTGGCCCCAGCTCAGCACGGGCTCTGCCTGCTGGCCCACAGCTCAGTCGTCTGTGGCAGTGCCCTCTCCCCAGTGGCACTGGGCAGCCGTTTTGATACCTGATCCTTAGTCTAGAAAAATAAGAGAAGACTCCACCCACCCACCCAAAGAATGTTACTGCCGATACTGAGGAGCTCAGGTCCCCAACAACTTAGATCAGGATGGGAATCCCTGGGGTTCAGAAAGTAGGACGGTTTTAGCTTGGGCAGCTTCTGCTTGGGCTGACTGTGAGTTCACTTGAGAGGAGTGAGGAGACCACCCAGAATGCAGGTCTCAGAGGTGAACGTGAGAGTTTCTCTGTGGGGACGAGAGCTCCCCTCCTGCTTGCCTTTCTCCTGTGGCCCAGCTTCCACCTGCCCCTTGCTGCCCATGTGCACTCGTGTGCCTTCTGCTGCTCTCTGCGCTCTCTGCTGCTCCCCTTTGCAGGCCTTGCAGTTTCCACGACTCCAACTATTATGGGCTCATTGTAGACACCCCTCTCCAGACCCTCCAGATCTCTGGCTTGGAGCCCTCTCTTAAGCTCTGGTGTCTCCGCCTCAGCCGCCTGCTTGAATCTTCCTTTGCTTGCCCATCAGGAGCACCGTTTCTTGGCAGAGTTTCCGCACAGATACTCCTCTGCCTTACCAGTGGCATCGCCGTCCTCCTACCGTTGTTAGTTCCTTCTGCCTCCTGTGAAATCAGTGCACCCCACAGTCCTGGGTTCCCTCAAAGTCTTCCTCCTCTTTCCATGTTTCCCGCGTTGTGGCAGGTCGGGGCCTTATTACCTCTTATTTTGTCTCTAATGGTCTCCTCTCCTTCCATCTCTTTCCACACCCACCTGTGCAGACACTGGTGGGGGGATGCTCTCCTACCCGGGGTTCCATGCTTTTCATCATTCTGCTTGAACCCACTCAACCCCCATGGCCTGCCAAGTTAAGTAGAAATGTGGGTTTTGTGACCCAAGCTGCCCCCACAGACCTCTCCTGGATAAGGGGCACTTCTTTTCCTGGCCAGCGAGTGGTAGGATAAGTAAGCCCAGAGGTGCCCAGAATAAAAGCACAGAGGAAGGCAGGGTCAAGAAGCAAAAAGAGAAATTGGGATGCTGTCCTGATGATGCAGTTTGAGCCTCTGGAGCCAGCTGCGCCTGAAGCCAGCTGCACGCGCTGGACACCACCATCTCAGAGCCGAGTTAGTGACTCTGTCCTCCTGGTTAGGATTGGGTTTCTCTCCCTCCTAGTGGGTCAGGGCCTATTCAGTAGAGCAGTGGTTTTCAACTGGTGTGCTGAGAAAATAAAGATCATTAATTAAATTACTTTGGAGAGAAGTTCAAAACACAGTGTGTTCTTTCTTATTTTTTTTAATCAACATAATTTAAGCATGCTGTGAGATTTTAAAAAAGGGTGAAGAACACTGCTAGAGCCTTCAGACCATTCTGCCCATCACACCCTGCTCTTAGATGCCTCCCCAGCACTACTTCTGCCCAGAAGTGATCTGCTTTTTAAGTTTGCCTTTTGTCCATACTGCCAACCAGATCGTCCTGGTTGACTTAGAAGCTTCCTAGGGTGGTATTGCTGATCAGTACTGTGATCTTAACTTATCAAACTGCAAAAGGAAACCTTAGAAGACTAGTCAGAAAGAAAAAGAAACAAAAACCTGTCTTGGTGGTGGTTTGACTTAAATTTGTTAACAAAAAGCAAATCCAGGCTAGGCATGATCGGAGGCTGAGGCAGGTGGATTGCCTGAGCTCAGGAGTTTGAGACCAGCCTGAGCAAGAGCGAGACTCCAGCTCTACTAAAAACAGAAAAACTAGCTGAGCTTAGTGGTGGGCACCTATAGTCTCAGCTACTTAGGAGGCTGAGGCAAGAGGATCACTTGAACCCAGGAGTCCAAGGTGGCTGTGAGCTATGACACCACAGCACTCTACCCAGGACAACAGAGTGAGACACTTTCAAAAAACAAAAAAACCAAAGCGCAAATCCTCTGTCTTTGTACCCAGAAAACGTTCAAGCCACCACCTCTCCATTCTCCCCAAGGGATCACTATTGAGGGGAATAACTTGGAGAGCTGCAAAATGAATTGTGTGTGAGGGGGGTGCATCCTGGGGCTGGTCCCTGGTTGTGGGGGTGCCTGAGAAGTGGAGGGAGAGCAAGTGTGGGACCTCAACGTGCTTTCTGGCTGCTTTTCTCTTGGAATTTGGAGAAACTCAGAGTGGAGTTTTAACTCTTTCCTTGTCTATTGTAATTGCTTTTTTTTTTTTTTTGACGGGAAGTAGGATTTATTATTGGTGGGCTCAAATGAGAGGCAGCACAGTGTAAGTCCTTATGAGTGCAGAGCTCACATATGTCCAGGGGGCCACAACTGGGCATGTATTTGACCCCACAGCCATCAGGGATGAAACGCTTCACAGCCACTTTGTCTTCAAATTTCATCAGCATTAAGCTTGGTAAAGCCCCACTTCTTGGAGATACGGATCTTCTGGCATCCAGGGAATTTTTTTGTTTTTTTTGGTTTTTTTGAGACAGAATCTCTGTTGTCCTTGGTAGAGTGCTGTGGTGTCACAGCTCACAGCAACCTCCAACTCTTGGGCTTAAGCAATTCTCTTTCCTCAGCCTCCCGAATACCTGGGACTACAGGCGCCCGCCACGACACCCGGCTATTTTTTGCAGTTGTCATTGCTGTTTTAGCTGGCCAGAGCCAGGTTCAAACCCTGCCACCCTTGGTATATAGGGCCGGCACCCTACCCACTGAGCCACAGGCTCTGCCTGGCATCCAGGGAATTTGAACTTGGCCCTGTGCAGGGCCTCAATCACATGCTCCTTGTTCTGAAGCTTGGTGAGGATGGACATGAGGACTGGCCAGTGTGGACTCTGGCCACAGTGCCCCGGGGCTTTCTGAAGGCACCCAGAATACCTGTCTGGAGTGTAGACTGGGGACAACACACAGTCTAACACATCAACACCTTGGAAGGGACTGTCTCCAAAGTCCCTCAGAGCAACCCATAAGAGCAAAAGGCTGTGTACACTGCCGGGAGGCTGCTGGAAGGGGCAGGAGGCAGCCACACTGTTGGGCACTCAGGAGAAGCACAGGCAAGATCTTTCCTTTCCCAGTAGACACCAGGAGGGGGCCCTGGATGGGGCCAGAGCTGACCCTCTTGGTGAAGATGTGAGAGACACAACATACATTTTACCAGACTTCAGGTGTACTCCAGAGCAGCCAGGGTATTTGAAAAGATTGAGGTGAGCTCAATTTTTTTTGTTTTTAATACATCACCATGTGTGAAACTGCAAATACAAACCATTTATAGTCACATTGATTCCAAATAAATCAGGGCTATAGTTTTGGAAAATAATTGTGATTTATTGAATGGGATGCCTGAGGTCCTTGCTCTGTGACAGATTTAGATTGAGGGGGGAAAATACCTAAAATGAGACCATGAATTTATTTCCATGCTTCCCAGAATGATCCCTGACTACCACAGGGTCTACTTTTCTTTCTTTCTTTTTTTTTTTTTTTGAGACAGAGTCTCAGTCACCCTGGGTAGACTGGTGTCATAGTTCATAGCAACCTCAAACTCTTGGGCTCCAATGATCCTCTTGTCTCAGCCTCCCAAGTAGCTTAGTCTACAGGTCCCTGACACAACTTCTGGTTAGTTTATCTATTTGCAGAAAGAGTCTCACTTTGCTCAGGCTGGTTTTGAACTCCTCAGGCAATCCACCCACCTCAGCCTCTCGGAGTGCTAGGATTAAAGGTGTGAGCCACCGTGCCCAGCGTTTTCTACATTTTTAGTAGAGACAGGGTGTCGCTCTTGCTCAGGGTGCTCTCAAATTCCTGAACTCAAGGATCTTCCCACCTGAGTGTTCGTAAACATGAACCACAGGGCACAGCCATAGGGTCTAACTTTTCAAAGACTGTAGACAGCTATTCACTTACTGACCCCACAATCCTAGGTGGATCTTAGAGGCAGCTTTGATGGTTGACAGATGATTGGCTATAGCTGTAGGAGAATTATATTATCAACCAGTTGGAACCCAGATTCAGTGTTGGCGTTGCTTGTGGATAGACTGGGGACTGTCAAAATTAATAGAAATGCTGCTGCTGTGATCCAGCTTAATGGGTCAGGGCCAACGTAAGACCCAAACTATACAGCAGCTTAGCAATTCAGAGCTTTGCATTCAGGTAACAATTTCTGTCCAGCCCTGTGAAATTCGAGGAGAGAGTAGGGTATGTTTGTTTGTGTGTGGGTGTGAGAGAGAGAAAAGGAGGGAAAGAGAGAGAGAGAAAGGGGGGAGGCTGTAAACAGGTTTGTAACTGCTCACAAATACAGGCTGGAGGAATCTATGGCACTATTTCTCCTACTAACATTCTCTAGAGCATGGACATAACGTTCCAGGTAGCCTTGGAAAATGTGACTATTAGCCAGAATGACAAAGGGCCTCATTTGCCACACTCCCCAAGGTCCTTGCCAAGGGAGTGGGATCCTATAAGGAGAGAGCCCACGGTTCTGCCCAGCCACCTCCCCTGCTCAGGAACTTGGGAATCTCCCCAGAAAACTCCCCAACCACAGACTTCCCTCAACTCTGGGTGCTCTGAGGGTAGTCTGTGACCACTTTCCCAAGCAATCCATGCCAAGCATTCAGAGTGTTTAGGAGAGTGGCCACACAGACCCCCAGAGGTCACCCTGTCCCTCTTCTGACTAAATGCTTGCCTCAGCAAAATTCAGTGGAAATTTCTGGACTACGTGGGAGTCAGAGGGTGAAGGCTGAGTTGCTACAGCTGCTTCTGACCAGCTGTGAGTTCTTGGGCAGGTCCCCTGGCCAGCTTGTCACCTCATGTGTGAGAGGCGTGATGGTGGGGGTAGTAGTGACACTTGTTCTGTCCAACCAGAGTTCTTAGATGCTCAGACGGGAAGAGGGACATGAGAGCCAAATGTCAGCATGGGAGCCAGATGGAAACGTGGGTTCCTGTGGTGGAGCTCATGGTTGACAATAGGCTGGACGCCTTTCCCACCAGCAGCCGTTTGAAAAGAATGAACAGAGCTGGTTCTCCAGGCCTGCGGGCCCCCTGGTTCCACAGCAGCTGCCCAGGCATCTGGGCATGTATGTCACCTTCACAGAAGGGAGAAGGGCCAGATGATGGATCTTCTCTGGTTTTCTTCCTTGCTGGCCATGCTTGATCCTGGACCAGAGACAGGTGGCACCATCTCTCTTTACTTGTGTTCAGAGGCCAGACCCTGCAGCAGGTGCTCTGGACACCAGCTGCCCACTATCATGCAGGGAGCCAGCCCCTGCATGAGTGAGTGTGACTGGAGGGTGCCTGGGACGTGCCAGGCATTGATCCGCTGTGGCACGTGTTTCCTTTGACTCTGTCACCTAACCAAAGGACAGGGCTGCTCAGCTCAGTACTCTGAAAGAATTTAGGTTTGCTGGTCTTCCCAGACAGGCTGCAAATGCTGCTTTGATTTGTGGAAGCTCCAAAGCTTGGTGTAAGGCAGGCAGCCACTGAGAAGCCCTGCCATGGAGGCCCAGGTGGGCCCCGGACGCTGGGTTTCCAAGATGCGGTGGCCTCACACCACCTGGCCCGAGAGACAGGGCTCCCCCAAGCCTGAGCCTGGAGGAAGCGCTCAGCACAGGTGTGTCAGGGACCCCTCGCTGTTTCCTCTCAGCCCCACCCTGCTCCAACAGAGGAAGGTCAGCCAGCAGCTTGCTGGAAGGGCAAGGCCCTGGTAGTAACAGAAAACCATGGGCAGAGTGAGGGGAAGATCCCTGGCTGAGCACCCCCACGTCCCCAGGATGTTGCCCCTCAGTTGGAGAGTGGGCATGCAGCCAGGGACTGCCAGGACCAGGTTCTGGCCTTAGTCGCTCATGCCCAAGCAGTCCTAAGTACTGACCACATCACTCTGAGTTTTCTGTTGCTGTGGACCACTTGTCCACTGAGGCCTTCCTCCTTTCAGGGACACTGTCCATCTTTAAAAAAAGAGGGTCCCAGATACTTTTAGGCATTCACTTTATATAAATCCCCAGCTTGGTCCTTGCTCCTTGCAAGTCACATAAGCCCAGGTCCTTGCTCCTAGTAGTCACATAAGCCCAGGGGTGGGGTGGGGAGGAGGAAGCTGTTAGATTAGCCCCAGGGGCCATTTTAAAGCTTCTGTTCCACACCCTTCCGCTATTAACATTTTTTGTTTCTATCTTGTCTTGCTAATTCCACGG
>CAUYQV010061214.1:0-58100 GCA_963574575.1 Galagoides demidoff
CCCGCCAAACAACAATGATGGCTGCAACCAAAAAATGGCCAGGCATTGTGGCAGGCGCCTGTGGTCTCAGCTACTTGGGAGGCGGAGGCAGGAGACTCGCTTGAGCCCAGGAGTTGGAGGTTGCTATGAGCTGTGATGCCATGGCACTCTACCCAGGGGGATAGCTTGAGGCTCCGCCTCAAAAAAAAAAAAAAGAAAGATGAGACTTTACCTCTTTTATGTTTACATGGATGGAGCTAGAACATATTCTTCTTAGCAAAGTATCTCAAGAATGGAAGAAAAAGTATCCAGTGTACTCAGCCTGTTGGGTAGTATGTAACCCAACTACAGCCCAAGATGAAGGGAAAAGATGAGGGGGAGGAGGGAGGATGGGTGGAGGGAGGATAATTGGTAGGACCATACCTATGGTGCATTTTACAAGGGCACATGTTAAATCTACTAAGTGTAGAATATAAATGTCTTAACACAATAAGAAAATGCGGCAAAGGCTATGTTAACCAGTTTCATGAAAGTATTTCAAATTATATATAAAACCAGCATATTGTACCTCATAATTGCATTATTATATACAACTATGATTTAATAAAAAAATAGAAAAAAATTTCAAAATCAAGCAAAAAGAAATGAAAACACATAAGTAAATTTTAGCATCATACTCAATAATTAGTAACAACATTCCGTTCTTTTTTTGGTAAATATGCAAATGAACAGGCTGAGGACTCTCTCTCAAGTGGAGCTCAGCCCTTCTTTGCTCTTCTCTGACAGCTCTGTAGACATCCTGGTCAGATACCATTTCCCACAAATTCCCTTTTTGGTCATCGTGGTTAGTTTTCTATCATTTTTTTCTTTTTAATTGTCAGGAACAGACTTGGCTGACTCTTGGGGAAAGCAGGAAGTGACTGGGGCTTCTCTGTGTTTTGGAACTAGGAAAGGAAAGGAAGTGAGATCCAGAAGGAACAGGGCCAGGAAGATGAATTTAGGGATGTCCAAGGA
This sequence comes from Galagoides demidoff, assembly GCA_963574575.1. Lineage (NCBI taxonomy): Eukaryota > Metazoa > Chordata > Mammalia > Primates > Galagidae > Galagoides > Galagoides demidoff. The sequence goes on from CAUYQV010061214.1 coordinate 994, forward strand.
AGCCCGGGAGTCTCCTCCTCAACCTGGATGTGGCTAGTCTGGGAAACTGTGGAAGCAGGCAAGGGAGGATCTACCCAAGGACACCACTGTGCAGAGATTTAAGGTTGGGCACTAGCCCAGGTGGGAAAGGAGCGCTCGCCTGAGATGAGGAGGTTGATCATGTACATGTAAGCAATGGGTGGATAAGATCCCAGGCTGAACTCTTAACTGGGCCCACATCTCCCAGGGTGTTGATGTGGACCCAGCTCTGTGACCCTGCCATTGGGTTAGGGAAGGACCTGGATCATGTGGTGTAGGGTCTCCCAGTGGATCCAGCAGAAGCCAAGAAAGTAGGCAAAGGGGAGCCATTCTATGTGTGTATGTGTATAACCTGCTCCAACATAAGCTGAATTTTATTAATTTATTTATTTTAATTTTTTGTATGGTAGGGTCTTACTTGTTCTATTGTCCAGGCTAGAGTACAGTGGCATCATCATAGCTCACTGCAATCACGGAATCCTGGGCTCAAGTGATCCTCCCATCTCAACCTCCCAAGTAGCTGGGACTACAGGCACTCACCACCATGCCCAGCGAATTTTTCTATTTTTTGGAGCGATAGAGTCTTACTATGTTCCTGAGACTGGAATTGAGGTTGCCTCAAGTGATTCTCCTGCTTCAGCCTCCTAAAGGGCTGCGATTACAGGTATAAGCCACCAGGCCCGGCTGTAACTTGAGTTTTAATCAAGAGACATCCTCATCTGATGGCTTTGTTTTAGTGTGACACTTTGGGAGGTGCTAGATATAATCATTTTGTCATTGATTAAGTATACTCACTAATGAAAAAAATCTTAAACAGTATTTCTGACTGTCTACAGGGCAACTCTACTCAAATGTTTCCCAGGCAACTCAAAGCCATTATGAATGCACTGTCCTCACTCTTCACAGGAATCCAGCAACCTTCCTGGATTCCTTTCCATGGCCCAGTTGCTGAGCCTCAGCCAGCCCACGTTTCCCTCCATAAGATACTGACCAAACTATCCTAAGTATCTGCCTCCTTTTCCCACGCCCTGGCCTCTCCATGACTGCCCTGTCCCTCCCTGCATTGCCAGTGGCAACCTCAGCCAATATCACACCATTGCTTAAATTACTCCAGGGTGAGATTAAACTGCTCAGTGTCCCCGAGTGTTTCTTAGGAGCTGTGCATTGTGCTCAATGCTCCATGTGTATTAATTATTTAGTTCTGATGACAGCCCCATGAATGGGACATGTGACAGCCTTTTTGCAAGGTCAGTAACTTGCCATAGGGGCATTGCTCAAAACCACCTTCCCATCACTCATCACTACATGAGGGCTGCTTCTCTGGGGCCACAGGCAGGACCAGTGGCCTTAAGAAGGCCCACAGGATCTGAGACATCTGCTTGGTGCACAGGATGCTACTTGGCTTGTGCCACAGTAGAGAAAGTGCCAGGGTTAATGATTAGGGACCACCATGTTGTCACACACCTGTGGAGCCTCCTGAAAGGGGCTCTGTGTTTCTACTGGGTACTAGGAGGGGCTGAATGAACTGAAAGGCGGTGTTATGTTTCAGTCAACATATTAGACCAATAGCGTTTTGAGCTGCTGGATTAGGCAGCTTTGCCATCACAAAGAACTTGTTTAGAAATGCTGATTCTTAGCCCCCACCCAATAACTGCTGAGTCAGAAACTCTGGATGAGAGGGCAGTGGGTGGACCCACAGTCTGAGCTGTCACAAGCCCTCCTGGGTCTCCAGTTGAGAACCTTGGGTCTAATCAACAGAACCTCTTACAAATGAGAAAGGGTGTGTCAGGTGACTTGTCAAATTAGCACAGTGCATTAGTAGTGCATTAGTAGTGGACCTAAGATTCAAACCCAACACTCATGATTGCTGGACCCATGGTGTTTCCTCTACCTGGCAGCCCCTTCTGATTCTGTCCTGCTCTACATTGCCAGTTAAATACAAAAGTGGGTAATTCATGTGCTTGGATGAATATAGTTTGAAGATTAATTTCTATAGAATTTCTGAAAAGTGGGTGAGAATAGGTGGTACAGGAGCTCCCTGGTCAGCCAGGTGAACCAAGGCCTCCTTTGCCCATTTGCTGGATGACCTGATGACTTCTGTCACTGGCATTGTGCCTTTGTTCGCGATCAAAAGGATAAAGAAACTGTTGTGCCCATTTGGTCACCTCTGGCCTGGGGCAAGTCATGAGACTTACCATCCAGTGAAGGTTCTAGGGGGAAGGACCACCTTCCTATCCAGCCTCTGCAGCCACCCTGGGCAGGCAGTACTCCTGAGAGTGTTGGAGCCCAACATCTCACATCTTGTCCTGGATTGCACGTTTTGGGCATCCATGTAAGGTTCCATGTGGCAGAGTTGTCCCATGGCTAAGAAGACAATGTTTTAATCATTTTTTTTTTTTTTTTTTTTGCCAGGGCTGGGTTTGAACCCACCACCTCTGGCATATGGGCCTGGCACCCTACTCCTTTGAGCTATTGGTGCTGCCCCAAGAAGACAATGTTTTAAGATGGCAGTACTAGATAATGCTGATGGAACCTACCAGCCCTCAAATTTCAAATTTCCTGCTGCTGAGTTCTTTGGGCTCCAAGGGGCTGCTGGAAGTGCTCAGTGTCTGCCTGGCAGGTGATGAATGAGCCTCACCTGTAAGGGACTACTGCAGGTGAGCCTCCTCTGCTCCTGTCCAGCACCCTGGCAGGCTGCAAGGTGGCCCAGTGCTCAGTTCCCTGGATTTCCTTCTCTTTGGCAAGCTTTGCTTTGAGTTTGTGGATTTTTATAAAGGTATCGTGTTAGTTTCATGGAACAGCTGTGTTCTCTCTCGGTCTGCACCCTGGGCCCTGCCCTATGTGAGCAGATTTGGTGCTGTCTTTGGTCCCTGAAGGCCTGCAGGGGCAGACAGCTTTGGAGACTTTGAGGGTCATGATCCTAACCTCTCCCTTTTGGCAGCTGAATGAGACTTTTGGTGGTTTCTTGAACAATGACTCATCCCATGATGTCCCAGAAGCCTCACGGAGACAGTGCAATCCCCGAGGTGGCCTGGGTTTTCCCTGGGGTGAGACACTACCTTTCTCTCCAGCTAGTATACTACCCACCCAGAACAAAAGTCACATGCCAGACACTGCTAGACTACAAAGGGCTGGCCCAGTGTCCTTGCAACTGTTCTAAATGTGGAAGCTCAGGATGACATGACCTTGTGAGATCAAACCAGGCCTGCAGCTCAGTGGGTCACCAACAGCTCCCTGCCATACCCCCATACTCTGGTGAGGCTCACACATACCACCCAGGAGCAAGAGACCTTCCTCATGTCCTTTTACCACTGGGCACTTTTGACAATCACCAAGGTAGTAAGCCAAGATGGCAGATCTCAACCCAGACACAACTTCCCTTCAAGCGGGTATCTCTGCTGGACTTAGTCACCACTGATGAAGAAAACGTGAGGAGTCTCACCTGCGTCCCAAACCTGCACCTGTACACATCCTGAGGTTGGCCTTCTGGGCAGGCACCTCCCACTGCACATCAGGGCTGCTTCCCCCCCACCCAACCCCCGCTTCTGGAGAGGTTTCTGTAGGATGGTTTCTCTACCTCATTCCATTGCCAGTGATACCTGAGTGTCCCTCTAGATCCTGGCGGTGGAAATGGTTATACTCTGTCCTGTTTTGACTTGGACTCACGTCAGGCTAGAGGAGGTATGATATTACTTATAGGCTTTTTGGTAGATATCCTTTATCAAGTTGAGGTACTGAATGGTCATTAGAGTTTGTCAAATGCTTTTTCTGCATATATCGATATGATCATACAATTTTTCTTCTTTAGCCTATGGATGTGATAGATTAAAGTATTGACTTCTGAATGTTGAATCAACCTTGTGTACCAGAGATAAATCCTACTTGGTTGTGGTATGTAATTCTTTTATATATTGTTAATTTCAATTTGCTTGTATTTTATTGAGCATTTTTGCATCTGTCTTCATGAGAGTTTTGGGCTATAGTTTTCTTACAAGATATTTTTCTGGTTTGGGAATTAAGGTAATGTTATCTTAGAATGAGTTAGAAATATTTCCTCTGATTCTATCTTCCGAGAGGGATTCTAGAGAACTCTTCCTTAAATATTTGGTAGAATTTATTAGTGAACCCATCTGAGCCAAGTGATTCCTTTCTTTTTTTTCTTTTTGCAGTTTTTGGCCAGGGCTGGGTTTGAACCCGCCATTTCCAGCATATGGGGCCGGCACCCTACTCCTTTGAGCCACAGGCGCTGCCTGCTCAGTGATTTCTTCATTGGAAGGATATTAACTATTGGTTCAATTTTTTTAATAGACACAGGCATATTTGGGTTCTCTATCTCTTATTCTGTGAGTTTTGGCAGATTAAGTCTTTTAAAAAATCAGTCCAATATGTCATCTAGGTTATCAACTTTAAGGGCATAGAGTCTTTCATAGAACAGAGACTCCTCACCTTTGCAACGGGATTGCATCTCAATAAACCTATAATTAGATCAAAACCATTGTAAGTCAAATGCATTTAACACCTTGATAAACCAATCCTAAAGTTGAATTCCTTTATTCCTGATCTTTATTGTCTTTTTAATGTCCATAAGATCTGTTGTAGTGTCCCCTCTTTCATTTATGATATTAATAATTTATGTCTTCTCTCTTTTTTCCTCAGATATTCTGCCTAGAGGTCTATCAATTTTATTGATATTGTCAAAGAACCAGCTTTTGATTTCATTCATTTTCTCTACTGATTTCCTATTTTCAATTTCAGTGATTTCTGCTCTAGTTTTTATAATTTCTTTCCTTCTGCTTACTTTAGAAGAATTTGTTCTTCTTTTTCTAGTTTCCTAAGGTAGAAACTTAGATCATTAATTTTGGACCTTTCTCCTTTTCTACTATGTGCCTATTTTAGTCTATTCTTCTGTGGCCTGACTAGAATAAAGGTGATCTTAAGGTGACCAGACATCCCTCTTTTGGCGGGACAGTCCTGATTTTTAACAATTTGTCCTGGGTCCCGTGACATTTTAAAAAGTCCTGATTTTTGGAAAGAATGCATGACAATCTAGGGAAGGGCGGGACAAGGGGAAGGGAATATATGGCTGCTGAAAAGGTTAATGTATAACTCCATTTGGGAATGAAGAGGATAACTTCATTTGGAAATGAAAAGGCTAATGTAAAAATGTAAACTCCCTATTCCCCTCATGGGCAAGGTTGCCCAGGTGGACTGGTGCCCTACTCCTTTGAGCCACAGGCGCAGCCCTATACATAATTTTTTAAAATGTATTATATTTACAAATTGTACTTATGTTAAAATTAAAAAAATTACAATACTATTTTTGTGTTCTATGAAAATTTTTGTTGTTCCATATAGACCAAATTTTTAATCAAGAACACACCCCTCCTCTGCCCCACCACCACCCCACCCCTATCAATGGTGTCCCGTTTTTACCAATGTTAAAATCTGGTTACCTTAGGTGATCTATCACCTTTGATCTATCCTCTTTGCTATACAGAGCCTCACCCAGTTGTCTGAGGTTAATATTCCCTGTGTCCTCACTGTACCTTTCCTTCAGGTATCTGGAACCTAGGTTTGTCCCAGCAGGTAGGTGGTTTTAATCAGCCATCAGTATTTCTAGTGCACTACAGCTGGTTCCACACAGGTGACTCTGTTGGCTGCAACTTCTCTAGGAAGAAGGCAGACTGGAGTTTCAGTATTTATGGGAATAAAGTGAACTAACCTATCTATTTCCTTAGGTGGTAAGTATATATGACTTATCTATAACTGGTGGTTCTCAGCTTGGTGGCATGTTGGAATTACCAGGGGAGCCAAAGACACACTGATGTCTGGGCCCTACTCTCAAGCTCCTGATGAATTTGCTTGGGCTGGGGCCTGTGTGTTGGGTTCTTGAAAGCTCCTCATAGGGCACTGGGACATGAGCTCAGGTTGAGATTGCTGTGCTGAACACTTGCCTATCATAAAATTGTCTTCATCTACCTTGAAGAACTTATGTGACTATTAGCCATTTAGATATGGCAATATGGAGCTCAAATTCCAGGCAACACCCCAACAATACTGGTCTTAAGCTGAGTTCCTGAGTTTCTCAGCTTCCAAATAAGCAACCCTCTTGAGTCACACAGGGAATCTTTCTGGGTCAAGGCATTCTAAGCAGCCCCAGAAGAATTACTCTCAGTGGAAAGAGGCTGGGAAGTCTTGAACAAAGTCTCTTTCTGAACTTGCCCAGTAGGTTACATCCTTAATGAGGCTGAATGCCAAAAACCAGGGACCATTTGGCCCAGAGATCTCTTGCTCCTCTGGTGCTTACAGAGGTGGATTGGGAGGGTTCTTTTAGGAGGAAAACATTCCAATTTGAAAGTTTCTGCTCTTGCCTTTGGCTGCCAATTGGTAGAACCCTGAGCAGATGGCATGAACTTCTCAGAGTACCTTGGGCAGGGATGTCCACACACAAACCTGGGTTGCAGATTTGGGATGAGAGTGGGAATGGAGATGAAGGTCCAGAGATTGATGTCCTATTGGTAGATTGAGAGAGGGGGAAAGAAAAGAGTGGCCCCATTAGGAAAGGTAGGAATGACATTAAGAATTTGGGGAAAAAAGAATATTGGGACAAATAGTGAGGATAGTGGACATCCCCTCAGAAGTCCCTGCAGGAGGGTGGGGAGAGCTGGCTGCCCCATGAGAGAATAGGCTGCTGGAAATTCACGGGAGCACTGATGGAGAGGGATCCCCTAAAGCTAGTGAGGTCAAGGTACTTAGGTGACCTACAGGTAACATGGAAGGGTAAATGAGTCTAGCCAGGCATCTACTTCCTACCCCATCTCCTACTCCTCAGAGGAGCAAGTCCCAGGAGGTTGTTTCTAGAACTCTTTGAGGACTGCCCTCAATAGGTTCACTGCCCCCTCTTCAAGTGTGGTCTATACCCAGGACTATACTAGCTCAGGGTGGAGCTGACAGATGGCAAAGGCCATGGTACAGGCCAGGAAGTAGGGAAGAACATTAACCCTTGTCCCCCACATTCATTTATTCAGGAAAAGTGTGTAGGGCAGGCACTGTGCCAGGCTCTAAATGGGAAGCCCAGGAACATGGAGTGCTGCCCCTTGGGCCCCACCCTGCTCACCCTCCATGGAGCTTCTCTTAGGAACTATGGGGCTCACTCCTGGTGGACTCCCTGGATCCCTGATTGCTGGGAGCCAGCCTTTGTAGGGGAGGGAAGGGGCTGTCTGCAGATGCTGGCAGTGGAACTGGGTTCCTAGGTGGAAGGTCATTCTGGGACAGGGGACAGCCATGCAAAGGCACGGAGATGGGAGAGTCACAGGAGCCTGTAGACCCCAGTGTGGGTCTGTAGGGCACTAAACGGAGGATTCCAGAGGATTCCAGAGTGATTCTAAGGGAAGTGGGCAGGGAGCAGGATAGAGAGTGAGGTGGGCCAGCTTGCTGAAGGTGGGGGAGGCCATGTCTCCAGGCACCTGTCCAGATGTGGTTAGTTAGGGGAGAAGAAATACAGGTTGTGCCTATAGGGCAGCGGACTGGACCTTCCAGAATTCAGCCCCAGGGATTGGCATATTAAACGGCCATCACCAGTGACAGGGGTCTCAAAAGCCTGAGGAGCCCCTGGTCCCCTGTTTCTCTCCTGAGCCCATTCAGCTGGTCTGGCTTAGCCTGAGCAGTGTGTTTTCTTTTTCTGTCTGTGGGATGTCTAACCTTTCCTTCACTTCCTTCACAGATCCGAACAAAGGACAGGGTCTTTGACAGCATCAGCCACCTCATCAACCACCACCTGGATGGCAAACTGCCCATCGTATCTGCTGGGAGTGAGCTGTGCCTCCAGCAGCCCGTGGAGAGGCGACAGTGACCGGCTGGTGCCTCTCCTGACACTGTGAACCAGGTCAGCAATACCTGGGGAGATTGGTGTCAGGGATACAGGAACTGGGGCAGCCCCAAACGGAAGGCTTCCTTCAAGGTCAAGTTTCATAAACTTACTCCAGATTTCTCATCCGCATATTAAAGGTGTACATACCTATACATCCTGTACAAATTATCCCTCTATATTTATATTTTTTAAGACTAAGAAAGATGTAAGACTAACATTCTGTGCTGTATGTTTTTAATGAAAAGAAATGTTTGACTGTAGTTGTCCAGGCAAAAATCTAATTCAACTGACCCTTTCCACCAGGAAATTCCTCTAGGAAGGTGTAACCTGCAGTTTTACCCAATAAGCACAACTCACGGGAAATAGAGACATGCGAGGGGAATAAACTGGGAACTGTAATAGAACAAGGCAGCGTGCTGCCCAAACATGTTTAGCCCTGAACGTCAAGCACTAGAAACGTGGCCCTGTGCTTGCTGGTGAGGAATGAGAGCCCCTCCTTGGACCCCGGCAGTGCCAGCTGTGCCCCCTGCATTGCACGCCACAGGCTCGGGGTCTCTGGCACCAGACAGCTCACTGCGGCTTCACTGCAGAGCAGGTGGCATGCCCACTCCCTTGGGTCATGCTGGGCACAGGAATGTGCCACCTTCCATTCCCACTGAGCAGGGGCACTTAGGGATTTGTTTTATGCCAAATAGGGCACAGGAACGGCCTTGCCAACCGAGATCTTCATTGGCAAATGCTTCCCTTGCTGTCATCCGTACCATGACAAGATGAGCACCTGTGGAAGTGTAGTCAAGGCAAATTCTTGGTTTATAGATCCATCTGGCCATCAGGTTGACTATAGGCTGCTTGTGGCCGCTGCTAGTAAAATCTACTCCCTCCTCATATTCAGCAGGGGAAAAACCTATGGGACAGCTCTACTGAGGGCAGGTGCAACACTGTCCTCAGAGTCCAGTCCTGGTGAGCTTCCACATGTGCTGGAAGCTCAGTCTGGGGCTCAGGAGTCACTGGACTCAATGTGCAGTTCCATATCTGGAGTGACAGAGAGAAAAACACCTGCTGTCCCCCCACAGGGGGTCCAGTTGCTCCACGGGGAGGGTCTGTCCTCAGTGCCACGGTCTTCACTCCTCTCCTTCCAGATAAAACACAGTTATGTCCTGATGGGTCATTCTGTGTTAGAAGGTGGACAATGTTTATTAGCTTTTTAATAATACCTGGGTGGAAATTGCCCCAAGATGTGACAGATGTAGTTTAAAGTATAGGTGGATCCATCCCTTTGTCGGCACCTCCTCCTGGTGCTGTGACCTTGATTCTTGTCTGCGTGAGGCCCCGAAGGATAGGTGCTCTGAGCCAGCTGAACTTAGAGATGCTCCGCACGCCATCAGAGGTAGATGGTGAGAAATGTGATTCTTTAGGAGGACTTAAAGGAAGACTTCAAAAAATCCAGTGATTAATCATCCTGATGTAAGGGTAGAATGCCATTTCTGCTTGGGGGTGTGTGTGGCCAGATAGGAGGACAGGGGAGGACTAACAGGTGAGGATGGGTTGAAACAGATCCCAGCCTTCATAGGTGGTTTTCTTTGGAATTTTTGCCCTCTGTGGGTCCCTTGAAATCCGAGTCCATTTTCTCGGATGTTCCGCAGTGGAGTGGAACACCGGAGAGCTTGGCACTAACATAGATCACCCTGTGGCTTCCTGAACCAGTTTGGTTTCATAAGGGTGTCTACAGCTGAGTTACCTAGAAACAGCAAGGCTGAGCAGCTGGGTCGGGCTCCTGCCTGGTGCCAATGTGGACTTCGGGTGGCTCTGCAGGCTGCCTGTGCTCCTGTGCCCCTGTGCCCCGGAAGGCCTGCAGTCCTGTGGACAACATGCAGGTCTGCCCTTCCTGTGTGATGTGGGGGACGAGCTGCTTTTGCCTTTCACGCACTCTCTCTGCGCGCTGGGCCAAAATGCTAACATTAAGGGCCACTAGCAAAATAAAACAGGGTAGGAGCCACAAGCACCATCATGGTTGATCTATTTTGTCTTTCCTCCTCGGGGCTTAAGAAATGGTAATCTGCAATTTTAGTAGCTGTCTGCTGTGAAGTGTTTATTCGATGGTGATAGGCAATATACATATATAAAGTATTTTTTTTTTTGCATGAGAATCAATTTAGAAAACTGAAAGTATTGGGATCAAATTTTCCTTTTCCATATTAATCCAAAATTCATATTGGTAAGCTTATATTACAAGATTGCTTATGCTGGAACAGTGCCAGTGGGAAAATGGCGCTCCTGTTTAGCCATCAGAGCAAATTTCAGACGTGGTGGATGGCAGTGATTTTCTAATTCCTTTCCAGTTGAGAAGTGTGTTAGAATGCACATTCATTTGTATCAATTCTTCCTTTGAGCACTGTGTGATGGGCCATTCCTCTGAGCCTCACTTCACACATGGGGAAACGGAGGCTCAGTGGGTGCTGCACTTTGCTTGGGGCCATGCAGTCGCCTGGCAGAGCTCGTCAGCTCACTCCATGTTTCCTGAGCTCTGCTGTGTACCAGCTATTGCTTGGAACTCAAGATTCTGAGGCAAATACAACGGGGTCTCCTCTATGTCCCACGAGGGCCCTGTTCCACACAGTTTCGTGGCCGTGTCTGCCTCGGCAGGGCAGGGCTGCTGAACAACAAAGGCAGGAGGAATAACACTGAGCATTCCAGGGCTCCGAGTTCCCTGCACAGTTGCTGTGCACTGTGCCGGGCCACCCAGGCCCTGCTGTCCCTCCCATGGACACCCCATACCCAACCCAGAACTCCCTATCCTCTGAGAGTGATGGTGAGGTTGTCAATCCTAACATGGATTGTCCCGTCTGTTCTTGTGGGATGGCTCTGAGACACCTGCCCACCTCCAAGGGAGCACTCACTGTGGTTTAAGTCAGCTTTGACTACCAAGCTCCCTGTACCCTGGGGCGGAGTCAGGTCAGCAACAGTCAAGTGACTCAACCTTCAGTCCCATCCTTCAGCTACCACTGCTGGGCTTTTAATATGTAAGGGGCCCAAACTGGGTGCCTGCCCAGCCTTGTTGAGCAACTCTTCTGTTTAAGTCCATCTTGGATGTTGGGGGAGATGGACAGAGGCCTGGTTAGGTCAATTATGGTGTCACTGAGGATATCCTGGTGTTGGTGGAGGGGGCTGTGGATAATTCCAGCGAAGACAGGAAGTGATCAGGTGTGTGTGGAGGTGGCATAGAGGGAGGGACAGGCCCAAAGTGCCCACCTGCCAAAGGGCACAGTGAGCACATGTTTAGAGCCTCTGTGTCCTGCCATGAGGCTCAGAAGGCGGCCCCCAATGCCAGAAATGATGCTTTCCTTTCAGGTAGCATCAGGCGCTTGGTGGCTCCTTTATATAAGCAATGCTTTAAGACGCATGGCTTGATCCTCATTTCCCCCTGAATCGACTGCCACATGAAAGCAATCACATGTTTTCTTCCTGTTGGGCTGAGCTGGACAGAAGCCTCAGACCACAGGCCTCCCTGGGGCAGTGCCAGCATCAAGTGGACAGCTCCATCCAACCTCAACTCAGGCACACCCAGAACAAGGTGGCCTGGGGCCAGCTGCTCCACCCCTTAGGGCTGTACACACCTCCCACTGCAAGAGAGTGCTAGGGGCTGGGAGAGAACAGTTATTTCCTGGGATTCTTTATTCCTAGAGCATCTCTCGCTTCTTTCTTGCTGGCCCAAGTGTGCACACCATCGATAAATCCCTTTCTGTGAATGGTGGCAGCAGGATTGGCAGTGGGTGGGAGGGTTGTGGAAAGGTTGAGAAAAGATCACTGCAGACCCAGACAGATCAGTGTAGCAGGTTTCAGAATAATACTCTGGTTCTCCAGTGGGACTTTTAAAGGTAGTCCTTTAAAAGATGAAGTGGATAAACACAGTTCCTGGAACACATAGCCAACCAAGAATTGCCAGCTGCATTCAGGATAACAAGGAAGGAAGCTTTATAAGACAGTCCAGCCGGAGGGACCCCTGTTCTCCAGATGAGGGAACTGGAGCCGTGTGACATGGTGAGGATGAATCTCAGAAATAGCACAGGACTTACTAAGGTCCTTCACCCCCAGAGAGAATGGCAGAGTGCTTCTCCCCTGGGGTTTTACATTTGCACTCTGTCCCAAAATCCATGCAGGCTGATTCACTCAGATGGAAGAGGCAGTGCTTCTGTGTCTTCTGTCTTCATTAAGGTTCCTCCAGCAGACCCTGAGAGAGGCTCTTTCTATGTGTGGTTTATTTGGGTGACAGTCCTGGGGAAAGGGAAGGGAAACAGCTGAAGGGGACAGAGAGTATGACAAGCAAGTTACCACGATGTGGACAACTAGTGAGATGGAGCTGAACACACCTCAGAGTTAATTCAGCAGAGCAGGGGGAGAGCTGGGGTACTTATTCCTCAAGTCATTGGTGGAAGGCTGCAAAGCTGTTTCTGGGAATAGTTTTTGACTGGCCCTGTGCACACCTGAGCACACTTCCCAAGCAAGGAGAATCCTCCAGCAGAGAGGATGGTGTTGGTGATGAGCAGATTTGGAGCGGAAGCTGGCTCAGACAGAGATTGCAGCCCCTACCTGACCCCTTCCTGACTCCGTGGGTCTGAAGTGGGGGCTGAGAATTTGCATTCCAAATAAATCCAGAGGTGATGCTGGTGCAGCTGGTCTAGAGTCTGGATTTTGAGGACCACAGACTGGCAAGCTTTTCCAGGCCTCACCTGTCTCTTATTGATGGCTTTCCTCCTCTAATTTACAATTATGTTTTTGTACTACTTCATGTCATAGATCTCAGGGCCCATGCTGTGAATTTAAAAGTGGAGAATTAATAAGCATTTATAACTCCATGCAACCATTGCTGGCAGCTCAAATGCCATCTGCCAGCCACAATTTATTTATAATGGGGTTTATACATATTTATAAGTTTGCAAGCAACAAATGCACACTTTTAAAACTGGCACATTTTATAGCAGCCAGAAAAATTGCAACTTTATACCAGGACTTGCGAATGTGAATTGCATATGTATATACATACATGCATACACTTACATCGATCCAAACTGATCTGCATTCCTCTCTGTGTAAGTACACAGATTGGCTCTGTGCGGACACCTCGGGTTCTTCCCTGGGCTTTGGCTTTGTAACCAACCAGGACAACTAGAACATCAAGCAGATGTGAAGAGTTTAGGGACTGGCAGGCCATGGAACCTTCTATAGACGAAGGTCCTAAGTGCTGAGGGATGTGGGGCTCCAGCCCAGAGGGAGCTGGAACACGAAGGCAGCAGGGTTTGGGCAAGTCTACTGCAGGGAATGACAGAGAAACCAGTGGGGAAAGTCAAGAAAGAAGAAGGTGGAGGCAGGATAAAGGTATGAAGAAGGGAGAGGGGGGACAAAACAAGTGTAGACTGACATCCTTACTTACTCAGCAGCTCATGGGGGAAGAAGAAGGGGAAGGCCTGGTGGGGAGGCTGGCCTTGCAATGGTGTGGCTGGGCTCTAGTGTTGTTTCCCTGGTTCAGCTGCATACACTGGGTGCAGCCTCCTGCCTTTTCTGACCAGCCTCAGCCTCATTTCTGCATTAGTTCACATGTGGCAGGCCCTGTATTGGGCTCAGGGGGTAGAGAAGTAAACATGTGTGGCACAAGGTTTCTTCTTGAGTTTGTAATCTGGTAGGAAATATGCACGCAAGGATGTTGGAGCAGGGCAAGCCTTATGGTATTGATGTGTCTAAATTCCATAGGATCAGTGAGGGTGGAGCACCTCGGTCAGTCTGGGGATGCTGAAGGCTCTGCAGAGTAGGAGTCAGATGCGTGGTGTCAGAGGGGATAGGGGAGAGCGGATGGCCTGGGTTGGGGCAGGGGAGTCGCCAGTATAGCAGGGATGCTAGAGGGGGCCAGAGATGCTCCAGCCTCCCTTCTTTCCTCCTCCCTGCTGGTGTAGATGTCTTGAATAAATGACTCTCTTAGCTCCCCAAAATGCAAGCTCCTTCCTGGGGTTGGAAGAACCATTCTCACTGAAGAAAGCACTGGAAATAAAATCTCTTACAGTTTAACTTTCTATTATGCTGTCTTACTTTGAAATGCTGTAGGTAGAAAAATACATACATGGAGGGTGAATGCTCTAGTCATGAGCTTTGGAGGTAACGAATTCATACTTATGTAGACAATTTACTACAACCAAAGTTTCTGACCACCAAAATCAAGTGACAATTAACAAAGCAGAAATTAATGGATAAGTCCATCTTTGAACATTGAGTTACCTTCTTTTGTAACAGCTGTGTGTTAGTTGCTAGTGAAATGTTCTCTATTCATTTGACTTTTGAATTAACATGTTCCAGAATATTATAAAATTAAGTACACAAATGTTTCTTCATGTTCAGAATTAAACATTTGGTGTTTGAATCCCAGGATTAGGAGACAACTCCATGTAAATTTAATGTGTAATAATGAGATATTTATTACTCTTTAAAAAACACTTGGATGAAAGTATACATATTGATAAATGACTATTATTTGAATATTTTGTTTTGTTTTCATTAACTTTTGTGAAACTAAAAGATTGGCTGTAATAACCTGTGTCTTGACCTATTACCAATTCATCACTTTCTACTTTGATATTGGAACCTAATCAGCCTTTTGGACATCCCTGAAGAGTGAAAATATGAAACTCATAGCAAGTATTCTGACCTTTGTTCTGTGAAAAATGATAAAATCTAAGTCATGTGGCCAAAATTTCAGAGAATTGACAATACAGCAGGTGAAGAGAATTGGCTTAAATTCCCTTTGCACCTTCAATGAATCTGTTGAGATCCTTCATGCCTTCAGGAGATGATGTGGTTTCCATTTATAAGCCCTTTGCGATACTGTCTGTGGTGTATACTTGTGCTTCTGGGATTGCCAAGTGGAGATATCACATAGCATCCCCAAGTGTCATCACTGTGATCCATGCGTGGATGATGACACACCTACTTTAGGTAATGCTGCACTTCTCATTATAATTGGTTATTGGAAAACGTGCCTTTATTATCAGAATAGTGGTGTGTGCATTTCTGATCATGTAGCAAACCCTTTGGATATTTGACTTACATATTAAAAACATTTGGGTGTTGAGGTTTTGCACCTGTAGATACAATTTAAAAGCATGGAATTGATCATTCAATTAGACATTTTCTATAAAATGCACCTTGTTACATTTCTGTGAAAGGCTCTTACCAATGCAGATGAGCTGTGGCTCAAGGGTTGAGAGAAATAACCATTTTCTAAATAGTTAATTGTTTAAACGACTATAAATGTTAAGTCTGCTGGCAATAAAGGCTGTTGTGAAAAGTCTCTTTTATTCAGATGGCGGATCTTCTATTGCCTCACCCAAGAGAGGAGGGGCATGTGAAACTTTCCCCTAGAAAGTAAGTATTCTCAGTTATTACCCAGGAGACTTCTTTAAAAACAATCACAGCACAACCTGGCCCTATCCATCAGGGCTTCGGAAATGAAAATGGCCTCTTGGCAGAAGGATTCTAAAGATTTACTTGTTACCTACTGGGATCTGGGCAAGGCACCTAGGAAATCTTGGGCAGAATCAGAGGGGGGCAACTACAGAAGGCTGCAGTCCTCACTCATGTGGAAGCATTTCATCACAAGTTGTAATGAGTGTCACTACAAGGACAGTTATGCCGAATACCGGCCTCTTTATGCAGAACACAGGGCAGAGAGGCTGACACTGACCATTTGCACGAGAGAAAGCAAGTGTGTAAGGGCCAGTTCTGATGGATTCTCTCCTGTTTTATAAATAACAGCAAATGGAGCAGAGCCAGATGTCCCATCTCTTTGGGCCATGCTTTTATTGGGTCTTACAATTTTCTCCCCAACAAAGAGCTGTTAAATACACTTCATCAAAGCAGTCTGATCAAAATTGTGTAAATAGTGCCCAGTACAGCAAAGCTGCATTACAATACCGTCTAGGATAGTGGAGAAATAGAAGAGAAACAAGTTATTTGGGGTTCTCAATGTGGTTTAATTTCCAAAATCCTGAGAAACACAGGCAGCAGGTGAGAGGCACTGCTGGGGGGCGGGATCATAAAAAATGATAGAATAGTCCCACCACATGGACTCCCAAGAGTAGCTTTTATTTTTTATTTTTTTAAACAAACATACACTGGAAACAGTAAAGGTTACTAACTGAAAAGAAATCTCACATGTATTTGCTCTGCTGTGGTGATAATAAGGTCATCTGTTTCTAAACTTCAGTGTTAGCGCTTTGATTTTGAAACACTCAGTTGCTGAATTATCTCCAGCTGCATAGCGAGTATTGCAATCAAAGGTGGTTAGTTTTTGCATATATTGAATGAGCACAATTACAGTTTGGGTGTACTTTTCGTTCAGATTGCTTAAAAGTCTTGTGTTATTGTGCAGTGCCTATGGCTCAAAGGAGTAGGGCGCCAAGGTGGTGGGTTCAAACCTGGCCCTGGCCCCAAACTGCAAAAACAAACAAACAAACAACAACAACAAAAAAAACTTAAAAAAAAAAAAAGTCTTGTGTTATCTCAAAGGAGCCTTATGTCATACCATGAGAGTGGATGCCTCCTAGTGGTAATGGTTCATGTGGGCTCCCTAAAAGGGTTAAAGCTACAAGATGTTGGGACATCTGCATTATGGAATAAAGTATTATTTAATATCAGCAACAGAGAGAGCAAAGTCCCCCCAAGCAGTTCACAGCCATAACATAAAGTTCTAGTTGTCTCACACCAATGTGAAAATGTAGTACCGAACCTTTTGGCTTCTAGATATATTTTGTTTTTGTAAACCCAGTACCTTAATGCTTTATTATTTAGAAATGCCCTGGGTTTTCTCATGCTATTTGATAACATGATATGCTGCTTTTTAGTGATGTGGATAAGGCAACACAAAAGTCCCCTAATGAACATATCCTTACAAATGGGTTTTATCTCATCAGTAACAAAAAATTCGAAAAGTCTTTGGTCAGTCCGTGGAGGTCACCCAGAACCCCTGGCAATGTTCCTTGGTAACAGAAACTTGTATCAGATAACAAACAAGAATCAATTTCTCTTAGAAAACGTTACTAATGTGCTAAGACAATTCTTTTAAGTTTTACTCAGGCAAAATTCTTGCTGGATCTAAAAAAACTTTAGGGGATTCCGATGTGAGGATCACTCAACTAAGAATCCTTTTGAAGGTTCGTTGTTTTTGTTCTTGTTCTTCTAAAGACCTCGCCACAATAGCTCTGTACTTGTCTACAAACATGCTTTCTTTTCACCTATTTGTATTGCATGAGTTTTGGAGGGAATAGCAGGTACAAAAATGTCTTCTGAGTAATCCCTTTATAAGGTAAATGGAGTGGTATAGGTTCAACTTATGTTGAAAAGTAAAATTACAGTATCGTGTAGATATGATTACAATACATCTCCTTGAAGAATGCATGAACTGCCAGATTGCATCTCCTAACCTGACAAACTGCTCTCAGTAATGGTCACAATCAGTGCCAACTCTCAGGAAGCTGTGAGACTGCTGAGGAGCCCTGCCACTCAGTGGTGACACCATGGGGATTCCTGACTTGGTACTTTCCTGATACAGAATTGAAGTGCTGCTGTGAACTCTCCTCATTCCTGGGACACCCTCTGTTACAGGAATCTGGTCACTCCCCCCAGTGACCTGGTGAGCAGGCCAGCTGTCTGCTCCCACTTTTCATCTTGGGTTCTTTCCTTGGGCTGGTCTTGGGGAACAGGTTTCTGGGAGATCTTGTCCAACTTTGCAGTGATTTGCAGAAATCTCCAAATCATGTGATTTGGCTTTGGGATGTGCCTAAAATTGTGCAGGGACACGTGACTGGAGAAACCCAGGGCTGGTTTGGGTCAGACCCATACATCTGGGTCCACAGACTTTGAGGTTCCCTTTTGGGGAATTTGGGCCTTTAAAAACTTGCTTAATGCAAGATTTCATGTCAGTCGGCAAAGACTGGGAATAGCAAGTCCACTTAAGTCACAGCCATGTCCTTGTACCTAGGGGTTTAGTCAGAATGCCCTTGTATACACCTGTCGTCTGACTGTGTGAGTACTGCAGGGCACATGCCGAGAACACTCTGTCCTGTAACATAGAAATGTGGAATACACAAGCATCATTCTGTACACAATAAGTGTTGATTACAGTTATCAAAACATCATCCAGAGGGACGCTGAGAAACACACAGCATTGTGCAGCCCACGACCTCCCCTCTCTGGGATCAGAGAGCAGTGTCAGGGATTCAGGGGAAAGCGGCAGATGACATCAGCAGCTTAGTACATTCAGAAGACACCGAGCCGGAGACAGAAAACGGTTCACTCTGAAATGCACTGGAGATTCGGTGGGTCCCTTCCTTAGGAGACACCATGCTGGGCAGACTTGGGCGAAATGAAGTATTTCTTCCCAGTCACAGTTCTTAAAGGGCCCAGGCAGAAACGATGCATGCAATAAATAAGGGCGTGGCTGCAGGCTGGCGCATGGAGACATTCACTGGCAAAGGATCCCATTCTGGAACGGTTGGTTGTCAGTGATGCAGGATGAGGTGGCTGCATAGGGCAGGTTTTCCCTGACCTTTGGGGAGTGGCTACTGTTGTTGCTGCTGCTTGATTTGCTCCTGCTTGGGTCAAGAGCAGGCTGGGTGGGTGAGGCACGGGTGCCTGGGCCCCTGAGCAGGCAGGTGCAGATCAGACGGAAGAAGGCACGCCTCATCTCCTTGCTGGCCAGCGTGTAGATCACCGGGTTCATGGCGGAGTTGAGCACGGCCAGCACGATGAACCACTGCTCCTTGAACAGTACGGGGCACACCTTTACCCTGCAGGCCACGTCGATGAGGAATAGGATGAAGAGTGGGGACCAGCAGGCGATGAACACGCTCACAACAATCACCACTGTGCGCAGCAGGGCCATGGAGCGCTCCGAGTTGTTGTGGTTGGTCACCCTGCGGCTGCTGGACTTTACCAGGCAATAAATGCGCGCATAGAGGATCACGATGGTCACCAAGATGGCCATGAAGATGCTGATGCAGAAGGCGATGTACTTCTTGGAGTAGAGCGGCAGGATAGTGGAGCAGTCCGGGAGGTTGTGCAGGCAGTTCCAGCCCAGGATGGGCAAGGCGCCCAGAGAAAACGCTATGAGCCAGCACATCCCGATCAGAAGGAAGACGCGGTGCTTCTTGTTGGCATCATAAGGCCTCATCTTGATCATGGTCAAGTGTCGCTCGATGGCAATGGCCAGCAAGCTACAGGTGGACGCCCCGAGGGCCACAAACATGCTGCCCTCCCTTAGGAACCAGACTGTCGGAGACAGGCTGAATGTCTTCTTGCCAGACATCAGAATGTTGACTGTGTAGGCGATGCCGGCCAGCAGGTCACAGAGAGCCAAGTTGCCGATGAAAAAGTACATGCGATTGTGAAATTTATTGTTTTTCCAGATAGCGATCAAAACCATCAGGTTCTCCAAGACGATGAAGCTGCAGATGACCAAGAAGAGTATGGTGGTAAGCGTGCTGCCCTCAGGGGCCTCCTGCAGCCTGCCCGCCAGCTTCCCAACGTAGTTGTAATGCTCCTTCAGGGTCTCATTCCCCGGGACAGGAGGGTGGACCTGCGAGAGGGTGGTTGCCATGGCTTGGCATTCGCAGGCAGTTAGCTCCACTATCCACAAGAGGGCACCCGAGGAGCGCTCATTTCAGGGGCAGCCGGGACAGCGGCGGCGGCCGCAGGGATGAGCACGCCAGGCTGCAGCGAGCGGGTTGGAAACAGGCTCCTACAGGAAGAGAAAAGGAGAGGAGGATGTTGATAGAGTGATCTCCATCTAATAGGCCAGCTACACGGTGGGGGAAAAGGCATTTCTGCAGCACTTGGACGGATGGTCGAATCAGGGCTGCAGAGGGGTCTTTAAACACAGGCCAAGCTCCTAAATGACTGAGCAAAGCCACTAGAAGCGATCTGGTGGCTGGAGCTGCTGGGAAGGAGAATTCATTGCAAGGGCCATTTAATCAGGTAATGGAGACACACAGACCCAAATAAAACTTCCATGTGGAAATCTCCAAGCATTAGGAAATGCTAACCAGTTAGTTCTCATCTGTCACATGGGAGCTGGTGAAACGCTATTGTCACTTACCCAGAGAGAAACAGGATTTTCTCAGGACAAAAAAAATCCAGGGTATGATCTGACTAAGGGCCCGCCCAATTTCCGCGGCCTTCCTGGTGAGTTTTGGGGTGGCATCGTGGGAAGCATCGACACTTCCCAGACGGCCTTCCCTGGGGCAGGGACCAGGGCCAGACATCAAGTCCGGATGGAAGGAAGCCCCAGATCTGACCCTGTGAACACAGAAGGAAGAACTGGAGCGGCTGAACACTGCCCACCGCCCAGAGTGAGCACACAGCTGAGTCCAGAGCTGGGTGAGGAAGCAAACGTGTAAGAACCGGGACTCACTTCTACCAAGGTTAAAGGAAGAAAGGGAAGGCAATGAAAATGACATAGTTTTTCAGTTTGGCTTAAAATTCAGAGGTCTAAAAACTAGATCTGAATGAATCTATTCACGCAAGCCAACAGAAACAGCACGTTAGAGAGAACAGAGAGAGGGAAGGCAGTCAGCCCTGTGCAGGCCCTTCCTGGGTTCTGATTTCTCATCCCTCCCCCAGGTCTGCACACTTTCCTCAGCCCCATTGGTTACACTGACTGGCCTCCTGTGATGATGATGAAGCACACCCACCTATCAAGGTAGAATTTGCCTTCAGTGGACTCACATATTTATTAAATTAAAATAATAATTTAAGGAAGGGGGAGGACCATGATATTTTAATATCACAAAATACTCAATTAAAATTGAGTATTTAAATATTAAGATCATATGAGGTTAATTTAAAACAGCCCACTGTATCTAGTGAAGAGTTTTTTACTTTCATAATGTTTAGTCCACAGCCATAAATTTGATTCAGATACACATGGACCCCTTGCCAGGGACGTTGGCTCTGCACTTAAGGGTACGACAGCCTCAACAGGCCTTATCCACCCTTGAGTTCATTCCTCTCTGTGCATTAGTTTTGGGGGGCTTGGATTTTCTGACATGGCCCATTGCTTCTTTACAGGATTTCTTCTAGTGTCCTGGAGCTTCAAGGGAGGTGTTGGCTGTTCTTGAAACCCCAGGGGTCATCTGAGCTGACGTCTGTCCATGTTCTGCCTAGAACTACCCCCTGACCCTTCCCCACCCCCTCCGTGAGAGCTGTCTGAGATGGTGGAGGTCTGGGTGGCGGTCAGCTGGAATGCCAAGTGCTGGCAGGAGCTTTCATATGTTGGCCAAGGCACTGTGCTAACTCCAAAAAGGAAAAGCGGCTATGTTCTGAGTCTAGGCTGACCATGTAGGGAATGGCCTGTCCAGGTCTCCCTGTCACTCATGAGCTATGATAGGCAGCACAGGGCCCAGCCTACCTCTCCTGACCAGGGTCTACCACCCTAGCCCTGCCTGGCTTCCCACCTTGTCTGCAGGTTCTCCTGGAAAAGAAAAGATAGTCCAGTGGGCAGCTTTCCCGCCAGCCCCTAGGTCTACTCCTCTTGCAAACCCCAAGTCAAACTACCAGCTCTATAACATTTTCTGGAATCATCTTAGCCTGGGTGACTTTTCTCTAAGGCTGAACATTACTTTTTAAAAAAAAAAAAAAAAGTTGCAAACTGTCTTTTGAAGAGTAGAAATACAATAAGCAGCTGACAGTTCCCAGTGTGGGTACATCCATCACACAGCCTCACCAACACAGCACCCTGCATATTAGTAGGTGCTCAGATGATTCTGTGCCCTGATTATTATAGCTTATCTATTTCTTTTTCTGAGACTAAAACATCTCTATTTAATGACCTCACTTAGTTGGGTTTTCATCCAGAATCAGGAGCAGCTCAGAATGTATTCAGAGTGCCCCTGGTGATGGGAGCCCAGGCCCTCAGCTGCTTGCTGCCCTCTGACATCAGTGCCCAGCACCAATGATAGTCCTGGAGGGTTCAGCCATTTCTCACTTGATGGCTATGAACGTGGGTCCCTGTTCAAGAAAAGGCAGGATAGAAGCCACCAAGCAGCAGCCAGTGTCTTGGCATCTCCCATGGCAGCTGGGAGAGAAGGGACAACCTGCCCTGCCCACATGCAGCTAGAGGGGCCCTCATGCCCCCATGTCCATGACACCACAGTGTCCAGGTTTACCCTGCCGTGCCCCTGGGATATACACTCTTCTATGGGGGCTTTCTACCCCAGAACTGACAAGCAGCAGAAATGCTGTGGTTCCTATGACAAAGACTCCTGAGGCCCTTTCTGCAGCTTGGTGGGGACTTAGGTCCAGCTCCATGTTCCTTGTCCTTTCAGGTAATATCAGTATTTTGACATAGTGCATGCTCTTCTTGTGCTGACTTCTGTGCCTCAGATTCTCCCATAACAATCCTACACCACCAGTAAATACACTTCTGACTCTTCTGAACATCCCCACACCTCTGCTTTTGTGACAGAGAGCAGAGCAGGTAGGATGAATCTGAACTTGCTCTCAGGACAAAGGGCAGAGGGTGAATAAGTCTCTTCTAGACTTAGAAAGAATTTTTTTTCAATAGAAAATTGAGCAGAGCAAAAATCAAAGAAACAATTAAAAACTAACAGCCAGCCATAAAAGAACCACAATAAAAATAGCTGTAAGATGAGCCAGAGACCCATCAAAACTGTGAATCTTGAGGGCAAACATACTTTCTCATTAATGCTTGATTTATCATTTCCCTCAATTAAATATTCATCATTGAAGAAACATATTTTTCTAGAACATCTTTCGTTAAATGTGATTCTCTGCATTTTGTGTAACTGGAAGCTATCTGGCTCTCTTTGGAATCTAAAAGCTCATTTTCTCTGGATTATCATCATTTACAAAGCAGGCCCCATCCTGGGAGTTAAGTGCTAGGCTAAAAGCCAGATTGATTTTGGATACATCTAAGCCTTGTTGCCCATGGTCAAAAGTATCTCATGGGCAAGTTTTCCCCTACTCTTGACAGGGTGCCAACCATATCATGGAGTACACCAGAAGAAAGCCCCACCCCCACCCGGAGTTAGCGAGATGAGCTCAGAGCAAGGGGGACCATTGGCCCCTCTGGGAAATTGGTACTTCCTTTGCCAGTCACTACAGGAATGCTGGGCACTGTGGGCACTGGTGGCCCAAGGAGGCCAAACCCCCCCCCCCCAGAGGTCAGTGAAACCAGCAATAGGCTAACAGGGCCCCTTCCCAAGTGTGAGACCACGATCTGGGCTAGGTGCTTTCCCCTGATGGACGTCCTGTTTCTGACCTTCACCTACACAGAGCCATGCAGGATACAACTGTGTCTGGTGCTTTTCTCGCACCATGATGCTCATGTGGGTCACACGCATGGAAACATGCAGATGCTGAGTATTCCTTCTGCTTGCTCCCACTGTGTGATAGGTGTACTGGCCTCTATCCATTCTTCTTTGTGCACATGGGGTAATTCCTTCCCCATCCCGGGTGTTGGTCATTGTCAGGTAGCCCGGCTAGGATTGGTTGAGGACATTCTCTGTGAACAGGTGTTCATGTTTCTGCAGGGCCACCATTGATCTCTGAGTAATGTGTTGGTGGTGTCCAGGTTGGTTTTAAGCATGACTCAGAGATGCTGGCCTTCCTGGACAGTGTGTGCTCACAAGTGCCCAGCCAGCCCATCCTGCAAAGCTGAGACCTCCACAGAGGGGGCAACTGGCGCCCTATTAGTGCTTATGCTTTGCTTTGTACTCTGGAGCTGGCAGTGACATTGTAAGTTTGGTTGCTATTTAATTTCCACCTGAATACTTAGAAATAAAGCTGATGCTGAGAAATGTGGCTCTGTGCAGACTGGCTTTGAACGTATTCAGAAAACTGGGGCACATTACAGAAGGCACCGTAGAGATTTTCTTTCTCACTATAGTTGTGGTCTTCTAACCAACACAGACACGCGGCTGCCCCCAGGCCTACTCCTTGGTGGATTTTCCCCACTCGTTTCCCCTGACAACCCGGGCAGATCCCTCCACCCCAGCTCTTTAAGGGACTTAAGTATTTGATTGTCTGTGTCCTTAGTCATTCCTTGTTTAATGAGAGACACCGCTGGCTTCCGAGCTTCCCTTACTCAGTAAAGACCCTCTTACCTAAGACTTTTCTCATTTCACCCTCTCTCGTCTGGGGTCATCCAGCCTACCTCAGCACATTCTAATACCAACACTTTTTCTTTTTGCTGAGAAAGAATATGATACCTTCTGGAAGATGATCTGGTGGTGGAGGACCCCAAGTTAAACCCTGCCAAGGTCAGGGATGCCTACCTTCCCCCATCCGCTGGGGGGAGGGGTGAGACTGGGAGAAAAGCAGGATGGATTCCAGATGTGTTTTCTGCACCCGAGACTCACTTTCTCTACACATGTCAGTTCGAAAAATAAACAAACTATAAAAAGAAGAAAAAGAAAAGAAAGACAACATTTCCACAAAGTTGGTGGGTTCTCTCTGTCTCTCTCCCCTTCGGCACGAAATAAAAGCACAATAAGCTATGGAGACATAGCTCCCTATCACACACAGGATGCTGGGTTTTAAAAACACATGTCTTCCCAAGAAAATTAACTAGTTCATTGTCCAAACTCAATTAAAACACCAAGCTTTTGCTAACAAGCAAAATTTCTTGGAAAGCAAGAATTTTTTTTTCATGCAAAAGAATTTAAAAAGGAAATAATGAGCTGGCCCAGTTTACAGCCCCAGCAAAACTCTTTTGCTAATGAGTATTTCCCCCTTCTCTGGGTTTCTTGGGTGACCTCAACTCTGTTTTGGAGAGAGTCCATTCCCAAATGCATGTTTCACACACACGCCTCACATGCCCGGCCTGTTAATGGCATTCCCCTGTGAAGTAGTATAACAACTGTTACAGACAGAGCAGGTATGGGCTTGACACCTTTCTCCCTTTTTGTCAGAGGATGGAGGATGGAAGTGAATGCACTTTGTTGGTAGGGCTTCCTGTTTCCCAGTGGCTTCTCTGCAAGTCCTTCCTTGAAAATGAGAGTTGGATGCTGTGACAGACTTGGGTACATCCAGGGAACCCCAGACATTGAGGCAGCTGCCCTGAGCATCTGCCTGCGTGAACACCCTTCTGGGCTTCCAGATTTGCCCATGGGGAGGTAAGTGCCTCGGATATGAGAGGTTTTTCACCCCTTTTCAAACTTTTTCCACTCTGTTTGTTCTTCGTAAGGGCATGGGATTGAATGACTAGCAAGAGTTCCACTGGACAAATGCAGGCATGTGGACGTAAGTTCCATGAGACAGCTAAAGGCATATACAAATAAGGTGTCCTGCCCAAGAGATCTGAGGTTCCCCCCATCCTTTCCCAACGTAATGGTCTCACTTGATGACAGGGCATGTGTGCTACCTTGCCTTTTGGATGTATCATACATAATCCCTACAGCAGCACCTGTCTTCTGAATGTACATTGGAGGAAAGTGAGGTGGGTGGTGGGCGGTGGGCAGTGGGGGTGGTGTCCTTTGTCCTTAGTTACAGAACTTGGAAGAGGCCAGGCTGGGTTGGACTGGGTGTCTGCATTGTCCGATTCTGGAACCCCACGTTAGAGATCAGCTCTGTGGGGGTGCTGCCACCTTGCCACTCGTTCTTTACCTAGGTGATGACGAGAGCTTCTTTGGAATGCTTGAGAGCCAAATTGCTTCTAGCTACTGTGCTAGTAAAATGCTGGAATGCCATTTTGGGGGGAGTTTGCTGAAATATCTGGAAAAATTTGGAGCTAGGAAAGTGGAGCAGCAACTTCAAGGCCAAAGAGCCTGACTGACTGACTTGGGACTCTTGCTCTGGATCACCGGGCCACACTGACACTAGTATGACTTGCTGGTAGTGAAAATCCACTCACTGGGTACCATACTGGCCACCGAGCAAATCTTTCACCAATTCATCCCAACTGGCCCATTTCCTTGTCTCTTATAGACATGGCTTCACTTCCTCAAAAATTGCAATGTGGGAAAACAGGAAGGCGACTTTATGCCCAGTAGCTTTAACAGTAACAGCAGACGAGATGTACTGTTAACTGAAACAGGATGGGATTCCACTCAGCTTACCTTCTTCTGTTTTGCAAATATATTATCTCCAAAAGCTCAAGGAAAATTTTAAGGCAATTAATTCAACAGGAAATATATGGCAAAGGAATAACATGAAATGGCTCCAACATTGATAAGAAAGGAATTATGAAGCCACATGGGAAGAAAGAGAAAGGCTTAGGGGACCCCCAGCACCCTGGCTCCAGCTGATGGAAACACACTGCTTAACGGGGGCCTGCCAGCTTTGGCAACACAGGAGAAATGGTACAAAAGGGTTCTACAATGGGGCCAATCCAAATTTTTCAATATTGCGGCATGCTCAAATTCTCATTTTTTCAATAATAATAATATATGCATACATTTTTAGTATTGGACAAGATGAAAGAGATACCATGGAATCAAGTTAGTGTCATAATTTCCAGAAACAGGAAAATCAGTCCTTGAATTTTGAGAAATAAGGGCATTAGGCCTTATGGCATTTCCTACCATCTGCACATACTAGGACATAATGAGAGTCGTGCACTTTAAAAATTCACAATCAGAAGAAGGAAAATGGCATTTTCAGGGATGCAACTGGTTGAGAAATCATTCCCTCTCTCTCTGAGGGTGAGGCTCCTCGGGCCTAGATTTGTGGTTTCGATCTCCAGTGTCAGTGATAGCAATGACTCAGGAGGCCCAAAGTGAATGTTTACTGATTTAAAAAACCTAATGTATGGGTCGTCTACAGCAACGCAGTGATTCGTCCGAGCCTTGAGCTCTGCCTAATATCGAGCTGTGCAGATCTGAACACTTCAACGTTCCTGGACACAACACAAACACACCCCTGCTGGACATGTACCTGCAGAACATAATCCTTTCCTCATACTTTCTAGGAATTACATTTTTCTTAATCATGGCTAAAAGATTTTCATCTATAAAGAAAAAAATATTGAAAAGGTAAATTATGAGCATGTGATTACATACGAAGTCTGTGATTTCTAAGGTCCAGATCTAAGAAAGAGGCATAATTCTGCAGTCCAGGAGCTCTGCGTACAGGGTGGGCCTTCTATTTTCAAAGTATAATCTTTCATCTGTTAGTGCTGTTACCCATTCTTTATTGTAATGTTGGAAACAAAGTATGTTTCCTTTAACAATCCCTCAAGAAGTCCTTCTCATATCTAAATATAAAAACACCGCAAAGAAATATGCCATTGGGAGTGTCCAGAGTCCAGAAAGTCAGAGGGAGAGAGAGAGAGAGACAGACAGAGACTACTCGGAGACTGGGTAGTTGGGCAAAGCCCCTTCTCTAGGCTGTAAGGTCAAGTTATGAACGCGACATATTATACTCATTTTCTGCCAGATCCTGCCGAGTTTGCATTGTGAGGACTTTGTCTTAGAGCCCTGATTCTGACAGCCTCAATTGCCTTGAGTGAGAAATGGAAGGAAACTTGGAATTTTGTTGCGAGTACAACCCTCACCCACCACCAGCGTCCCCAAGCCCTGGTTCAGGGAAGGCGCCTAACTTTTTAATTGTTCAAAGAAAATAACTGATAGAACTTCTCCAAAATGATCCTCTTTGATTTCACGCAGGTTATTCAGATCCAGCTCCTTTAATCGCTCCAAATGTAGTTTAAAAGGAATCGTCCCCTTCTCCCCCTGCAGTGAGTGACTCGGACCACAGCGTCGATGGCCTGGGGGAGGGGTGCTGATGTGGAGCGGTCGGTCGGCAGCCCCGCGCGGGCGCGCCCAGGTCACTGGCGCGCCCGGATTGGTTGAAATTTTGGTAGAAAAGTGAGCCCAGTGGGTTCCCAGCCCACCCATTCCAGGTACGGTGTCCGCTCGCCAACCCCCCCCCCCCCCGCCCCCAGCCTCGCCGGCTCACCTTGGTACCGTAAGAGCGCTTGAGCCGCTGGCATCCTCCCGAGTCGCGGACTGCGGTGGCCGGGCAGCCCTTCCTCTCAGATGCCAGCTGGGCTGGGAGATCCGGCACTCTTGGGACTCGGGAAGTCGTGTTCAGGTTTGGAGTCCCGCTTGGGCTCGTCCTGTCACCGCGCTCTGCGCCGGGTCCCTGTCCCCTGCCCCCGGGAAAGGCTTCCTCAGCCTCTGCTGGAGCGAGTCAGAGCTTAAACTTTTCCAGTGGCCCGCCAGGGCGGGTCCCCGCGCTCCGCCCTCCCGCCCCGCCCCCAATTCCCGCCCCTCTTCCAGCCCCTACAAGTCAGAACTTTCCCACTCCCCATCTCCCGCCCTCCGCCGCCTTGGTGTCCTCGCGCCACCAGCATATCCCCTAGTCTAGGCACCAGCCCGCCCCCTCCCACGCAGTACCCTTGGAGCTGGGATCCCCCTTGGTCCCTGTCCCCGGCCAGCCTCCAGACCCTGGGCCCATGGGACGAGTTCTAGGCACAGACCATGGGCGCCCCAGGACGCCGCAGCAGGGGCAGGTTCCGAACCCAATCCGTGGGCTGGGCCTGGGTGGGCTCCTGGCGGAGCGGACAGCGGGAGTTTGGGTCGATTATCATGAGGAGTAGTATCGTTCTCATTGTCCTGATCATTACCATTTTTGTTTGCCATTGACCGACTTGTGGATTTGTGCCTGGCTCCTGGCAGCATTTTTGTTTGGGCTTCCTCCTCCTTTTCGGTTTGTGTCCTTTCGCGCCTGCCTCGTGCACTCCGTGCTCCCGAGGCACGCACGGGGAGCCTGTGCTGGGGCACTGAACCTGCGCCCCTCCCGGACCAGCAGCCAGCGGATCTCAGGGGGGACCACCCCGCCCTTTCTCCGCACATGGATTTGCCTCTTTTGTGTGAATAAAATAATCCATGCGAAGTCTTCAAACAGAAGAATCCCCAGGGGGGTAACTGCCAAATTTTCAATTAGAAGTGAAAAGCAAAGGCCATGATCGAGTGAACACCAGAATAGCCACAGACTCTTCGGAGAGCAGGGAGGAAAAGAAAGTAAAGGAAGAGGGAGGCAAAAGAGAGAGCAGAGAAGGAGAAGGGGACAGAAGAAGATTAAAAATAGGAGGGAACTAGAGGTCTGCTGTGACTGTACTTCCCAGGCGGTCGCAGGAGCCCCAGGAGGCAGCTGGAGAGTCTCCATGAAAAGGTCTCAGGTTGCCTTTTCTCATGTGCCCTCTTCCCACCAGAAATGAGCTAGTGCCTCCTTGGAGCAGGGAGCATGTGCTTATTTGGGGTGCCACTTGCTTGAGTGGGGCCTGCCATAAAAAGGGAACAGGGCCCCACGTCCCTGCAGAGACCATCTTCTCTTATTGCTTCTCTTGAAAGAAACAGTAAGTCTTATCCGCCTCAATTGCCTGGCATAAAAAGGGAACAGGGTGGAAGGTGGCAGCACTTCTTCCCTGTTGAGAAATGCAAGCCCTCAGGGGTGGGAGCACTGCCTAGCCAAGCTGCAGACTCTGCCTGTTTTAGGGGCTCAAGCCAGTGTTTTCAGGTAATCCAGATTTCCCATGCTGCTATGGAATCCCTTTAGCACTGCAGCCTTCCAAACTTTGTGAGCTCCAGGAAGCCATTTTTGTCCCATGTTACAAGTGGACTGACTGTGCCTGCATTTGTTTGACTCCTACAGCATCAAGTCACTTGCCATAGGCAGGATCAATACAGCATGACTACTGTCCCTCTATATTACCAAAATGGTCAGTTAGTTCATCCAAAAATCTGTCCAGTTGGTTGCTTCTCACTATGTATAATTCACTGCTAGGATCTTGGCTGAAGTTTATTTTGACCAGTGTCAAAGGCTGCATTCATGGAGAAAATCTGTAATCCTGATATAATAAGACAACCTTGAAGTCTGGTGATGCTTCCAAAACCAGCCTCAGGAATCAGACTCCAGAAGCCCTGAAAAATAATACAGCTCTTTAAGATTAACTGCAGGTTTTCTTGAGAGAGACACAGTGTCACTGAGGTCCCTACAGATACTTTATCCTGAGCAGCTCCTCCTGCCCCCATGTTTCCCCCTTCCTGGGCTTTAATGCTCAGACACTGGACTCCCTAAAGGGGCCCCCATGTCCCTGTAGAGACCATCTTCCCTCATTTCTTCTCTTGAAAGAAACAGTAAGTCTCCCCTGCCCCTGCATCACTGGTTCATGAGGGGCACAGGTTGAGTGCCCCAATTTGGTAGAGGAATGCCAGCTCATAAATGTGGAAGAAATGGGAGAATTAGGGAATTCCCATTCTGCAACCCTCAACGAATTGATTCAGTCAGGCAGGGTGCACTAGTGGGTGCTAAACCCTTTGGTGAAAATATGCAGACAAACTGGTTCATCATACAGAGTTAACTGGAAAAGGAAAAAGGTTTTCCATTTTCTGTGGAGATGTCCAGGGAGATGTCTAGGCGTTAGCACCTTAACAAGGGGTCAAATCTAACACCACCAATACTGGCTCAACCTGGTGTTACGTGATACAAAATAAAGCATACAACATCACTTGTGCTGTGTTCTTGCCATGAATGTTTCACTTGACTCAATCACTAAGCCTCTAAACCCTACTTCCAGTTTATAGGAATAAAAGAGATTAAGCAACAAGTTAAATGACACCTCTCTTTTTTTAAAAAAGAGAGGAGGACATTAAAAAAGGAGGCAGACTGTTCTAGTATTAAAACAGCCAAAAAGAAGAAATATCACAAAAGCATGACTCCTGGCTGGATGAATCAGCATGAAAAACATTTTGGAGAAAATTTTAAATCGGATGGGATGTTGAGTGACACTAGACAATTATTATTCATGTTATTAGGTGTGATAATAGTATAATGTTTATGGAGGAGAATGGCTCTATTTTTAGGAGGTGTCTGCTAAAGGATCTAAGGTGAGATATCTTGATTGTCTAGTACTTATTTTTAAAGGGTCCAGCACAGTATGTACACATATTATGACAAACTGTTAGCAATTATTGGTTCCAGATTGTGGATTTGGGGAAGAGGTTGGTTGTACTATCTGTTTCTATTCCCTATATATCTGATTTGGAGAAAACTAAAGTGTCAGATACTGAACAACTAAAAAATTTCTCCACCTCTGTGTCAGGATTTCAAATAAAATATAGGCTTATGGG
This sequence comes from Galagoides demidoff, assembly GCA_963574575.1. NCBI lineage: Eukaryota > Metazoa > Chordata > Mammalia > Primates > Galagidae > Galagoides > Galagoides demidoff. The sequence continues at coordinate 32,014 of CAUYQV010061214.1, forward strand.
AATAAAATTAAAAGTTACTATGAGTTACATTTGTATACTTTTTTTCCTGTTTTTTTTTCTTTCCTGCAGTTTTTGGCTGAGGCTGGGTTTGAACCCACCACCTCTGGCATAGGGGTCCGGCACCCTACTCCTTTGAGCCACAGGTGCCACCCCATTTGTATACTTTTAAGAATCATATGGCCCCCATTTTAAATATGCTTTGAACAAATAGATTACATATTATAACATATGTAATATAATCTCGCATACTTATTTGCAATTTAAAAAAGGAGATGCATTTAATTTCCCAACAAATCAGAGCCTGCAGGCTGGCGAGCAGTACAGTGTAGTTAAAATACATCCAGATTTAGGACATCTATCCCAGTGGGGCTAACACGTTGCAGCAGGGGAGAGAGAGAGCTGAGTAAATGCACCCCATTTCTCCCCTCTATCCCCACCCTCTGCCTGTAGAATGCTGGGTGCCTCCCCCAGTCCTTGAGTCTGTTTGGCTTTTATTACTCTGTGCAGACAGTCAGGATCTGAGTCACTGTGCACACACGCTCGCTACCTTTTGGTCATCTCAGGCCCCTCCTCTGTTAAGCACTCAGAAAGATGTGCATTGATCAGTTTGCACACGTGAATGAGCTGCAGATCATCAATTCAGGAGATGGAGCAGGTGGGCCCTTAAAGTCCTGGAGGTCCCCAGAGAGAGTGTCCCTGGCAGGGGCAGGGCTGAGTGGATGGGTATGATGGTTAATTTTATGTAGCAACTTGATAAGTGGTTAGACATTGTTTTGGGTGTGTCCATGAAGGTGTTTTGGATGAAGCTGGCATTTGAATCAGTAGATTGAGGAAAGCATATCATTGTCCTGTGAGTGGACTTTGTGCTATCAGTTGAAGGCCTAAGTGGACCTTTTGTGAAGACAGCAAGCCAGCATTCCCCCTATTAGAGAGCACTCTCCTGCCAGCTGTCTTCAGACTAGAGGCACTGCCTGCTTCCATGGCAGTGTATGGTCTTCAGACTTGAGCTGGAATTCTAGTTCTATGGGTGTTGAACTTGTCAGCCTCCATAGTAGCATGTGCTAATTCCTTATAATAAATCCTGTTGTGTGTGTGCACACATATATCTCCTACTGGGTCTGTTTCTCTGCAGAGCCCTGACTGATACAGGTGCTCAGGGCAGAAGCAGAACTTTTCATGGAAGTGGTCATGTAGCAGACAGGAGCCCTGGGAACATAAGTCCTGAAGTCTTGTGGTTGCTTCATTTGCAACTAGACAGATATCCTGGAGCCACTTCCTCTCTGCTTGCTTACTCTACACAGAACTTGGGAGAAATAGTTTTAAAATATTGATAAGGATGGGATATGGATTTGCAGAATAAAACTTGGGACTTTGTATGATAACTATGTCTAGACTCAAATGAAGCCATGCTCACTGCTGGAACTTTTACAGGAAGAGTGTTCATTTGTTGATGGAGATGCAGGCTTCACCACCAGCCTCTGGCAAGTAGAGAGAGAGTCTGCAGCCAGCAGTGCCTTTCAACCTGTCTTTCTGGTCTTACTTTCAGAACACACAGGCACTTACTAAAAATGGGCATGCGCAAACCCATCAGCGCCCCACCACCTCCCTAGCTGAGTTCTCCTTTCCCTTTCTGTCTGTTCCCACTGCCTCTGAAATCACCTTCATCCTGCCCAAAGTAGGCCCACTGAATCTCAAGGCGCCAACTGTGGCTTCACAGTGATGGCGTTATTTTCATCATGACACTTTCAGTGTGCTCCGTGTCCCCATCTTCCCAAGTCAGCTAGGAACCATCAGAACTTCCAGGAATTGTTCTTTGCACATTTCATATTTTGTAAGGATGTTTCTAATATTCAGAAACAACTGGAGGGGGTGTGTGGCATGTGTGTATGCTGTGTTGTGCATGTCTGTGTCTATGTGTGTGCAAGTGTGCTTGCTGGGGAGGGGAATGTGTCTGGCCCTCCAGAGAAGATGGACCCGTGGTCTCTGAGGTCCCTTGCAGTCACCTGTTTGGCTTTCTGTTTGCTCCGTGTTCCCTCCTTTCCTTGATCACATCTGTCTGTGCAGGAGCCTAGATCCCATTGTGTGTGTGCACATGCATATCTCCTGGTTATGTTTGTCCTCAGCTGCACACTCAGTGGCACATCAGAATGGGAGGCACATACTCATGCCAGATTCATGAACTTTGGGGCACTTGTAAGTACTCATTGATGAAAATTTTATTAATACCTTTAATCACTGAAAGGTAAACTCAACCAAATCAGCTCACTTTCCTGGGTGAAATCCTTCCTCTCAATCCCCCCCCCTATAAAACAATAGGAATTAACCACCCCTTGGGCGAGTGATCACCCTCTTTCCTTTTCCAACCATTTTGTAGTAGGATAAAATGCTATCAAACTATCTGGAAGTGAGACAAAAATCACTTCAAAAGGACCTGTGTCATTGTGCTATCACTCCCTCTATTGAATTGTGAGAAATGAAATGAAGGTCTCATAATATTAATAGATGGAAAAAGGAGTAGGTTTAGCTCTTATAAACAGAGACACACTTGGGAAATACCTGGTGAGGGGGTACAGTAGGGGCAAAAAAGGACGCCCCACCACCACCACTGAGCTCCTGCCATGTATTGGGGACATACTGGGTTGCTTCATGCATCCTTTTGAGAAGCAGAGACTTTGCCCCAGTTTGCAAATAAGAAAAAAAAGGCACAGAGATAGGACCTGGTCGGCTCTTGAGTAGGAGAGCCACTGATTCTCAGGAAACTATACCCCATTCCCATCCTCTGTCCCGCCCCCAAACCCATTCGCAGTGATCCTGCTGAGAAACATACTGTTTAACCACCACATGAAAGGAACGGGAGCAAATGTGGCCCAACGTATCCCAGCATACAGCTGCCCGAGCATTTGCTGGGGGATACTCCATCACTACAAAGCCCACACTGTTATCTCCAGTGCAGTCTTGGAGGATATAGGTCGGACACAGAGATGGCTACCTGTGGCATCACTTTAGGGTTTGGAAAAAGTAAATACATTCCTCTGGAGTGAGGAATTGGGCTTACTTCGGGCAGGATGAAGGTGATTTCAGAGGCAGTAGGAGCAGACAGAAAGGGAAAGGAGAACTCAGCCAGGGAGGTGGTGGGGCGCTGATGGGTCTGCGCATGCGCGTTTTTTAGTAAGCGTCTGTGCGTTCTGAAAGCAAGACCAGAAAGACAAGTTGAAAGGCACCGCGGGCTGGAGGCCCTGGAGACTCTCTCTCTATTTGTCAGAGGCTGGCGGTGAAGCCTGCATCTGAATTCCACAGGCAGGCAGCGCAGTCTCCAGGAGCACTGACGCATTGAGTCACATTAGTCCAAAAAAAAAAAAAAAAAAAAAAAAAGCCCTGTCTCAGCTGCTGCCACACCTGGGAAATTGTGGTGGGGGAGGCTTACTGCAGCAGTGCTTTCCATTTACAGCCCCACTCAAGAGCATGCAGGGAAGGGGCTGGTTTTGCACAAACCTGTTCCAGTCTGCTTAGACTGGTTGGGTGTATTCCTCCCATGCCCTTGGCTTTTTGAACAAGAGTCTGCAATGTTGTGGAATAACTTCGCTTATTCTTGGCTACCAAAAGGTTTACTTGGTGGTGGGAGTGGAGAAAGAGGGTGGGGATGAATGTAAAGAGTAATTGCCAATTTCCTCACTCTTCCAACATCAAAGGGGGTGGATTTTAGGCAAAAAGAACTGGAGGAGTTTTGATGGGCAATCAGAGCAACTGTCGACATTGGCCTTCTGGTCTCTGCCTATGCTTTTCCAGGCACTGCTCAGAGGGCTTTACCTGCAGCAACTCATCCCTCATTACAACCCTGTACAGTATCATACCAGTTTTCAGACGAGGAAATGGAGATACAGAGATCTTCATAAATTTTCCCAGTCACACAGCTAGTAAGTAGCAGAGCTGTGGTTTGACCCCAGCCACTTGCCAGACAGTCAAGAGTTCTCTGATCCATTTTTGTTCTGAAAGACATGGGCTGACCTTTGTGTGTTGGTAACTAATAACCAGTGTACCTGTAGAAAAGGAAAAAGGGCCTGGCTGGATCTGATGGCAGAGAGGGGAGGAGGATGGATGCCACACAGACTCTCAGTCTTGCTGCCCTCCACACCTACTCTAAGATCTGAGCTGTCAAGGCCGGTTTTGAGGAGAAGGGATGAATCCTAATCCCTCTGGACAGCCCCTGCTCCAGCCCCTGAGAACAGCTCCTGGAGGCTTGATGCTGCCCTGGGAAGGTCTGTGGGGGCAGAAGGTTCAATTGTTGTCTTGCTTCCACCGTTGCTCCCCATTAGTAAAGAAACCATTTATCCTTTGGGTGTCAGCATCCTCTTCTAGAATATGTTACACTGGACCCTTGGGTACAATATAGACGATCTGGGCATTTAAAATGACCATAGGCGTTCTATAAGTTTGCACAATGTACATATGTTAGAAAAGTTTTTCCTTCCATATTATTTGAATTGAAACCATACAAAATCCTTCTTGATTAAAAAGCATTTTGAAAGCTGAGGTTAAAGACAGAAAAAGTCTCAATAATCTAAACTCTCACCTCAAGAAACTAAGAAGAGCAAATTAAACCCAAGGGAAGTAGAAGGAAGGACAAAATACAGATAAGAAGGGAAATTAATTAAATTAAAACAGAAACAAAAATCAATGAAATGAAAGGTCATTTCTTTGAAAAGATCAATAAATTGACAAAGTTCTGTAAGACTGACAACAACAACAAAAAAAAAAAAAGGAGAGAGAGGGAAGGCAGAGATTACCAATATCAGGAATGAAATAGAGGCTATCACTACACAGCCTGAAGATATGAGGATACTAAGGGAATATTGTGAACAGTCTTGCACTTGCACCCATACATTTGACAAGTTAGATGAAAAGGATCAATTCATTAAAAAGTAGAAACTGCCACAGTTCTCCCAATATGAAATAAGCTATTTGCATAGCCCTATAACTTGTAAGGAAATAGAATTTATATTTCATAATTTTTATTAAAAAAATAAATCTGAAGGCCCAGATTGTTTTACTGAAAAATTCTACCAAGCATATGAAGAAGAATTAATGCTAACTCTACACAATCTTTACTAGAACACAAAAGAGGTGGGGACACCTGCCAACTCATTTTATGAAGCAAGTATTATCCTTTTTCCAAAACCACACAAAGACAGTAGTACCAAACAAAAAAAGGCCACAGATTAATGTCTCTCATAAGTATGGACATATTATTAAGAAAATATTAACAAATATAATTCAGCAATATATAAAAATAATTATGCACTATGACCAAGTTGGGTTTATTCCAGGTATGAAAGGCTGGTTTAATATGCAAAAAAAAAAAAAAAAAGGCAAGCAATATAATCATGGTACTAGTAGTCTAACTGAGAAAAATCACATGATCATCTCAATTTATATAGAAAGTGCATTTAACAAAATCTAGGGCCCATTTATGATGAAACTCTAAGGAAACTAAGAATAGAGTGGACATTCTTCAATTTCATAGAGAGCATCTGCAAAAAGCCCACAGCTACTTGATACTTAATGGTGAAAAGCTGAATGTGTTCCTCTAAGATCTAGAAAATGACAAGAATGTCCTTTCACTTCACTTCTATGCAATATAGTACTGGAATTTCTAGCTACCACAAGAAGGAAAGAAAAAGGAATGAAAGGCATCTAGATCAGAAAGGAAGAAAGAAAACCGTCACTATTTGTAGGTGACATGATGACCTACATAGAAAATCCCAAGGCATCTAAAAAAAAAGACAAAATACAAACAAACAAACAAAAAACTGACAAGCAAGTTGCAGGATACAGGAAAACACAGAAAAATCAACTGTATTTTTATATACTAGCAATGAACACATGGAAAGTGACATTAAAAATACAATACCTTTTATAATCACTAAAACAAAGTAAAATTTTTAGATGTAAACCCAATAAAACATGTGTGGGATTTGTATGCTCAAAAATACAAAGTGCTGAAAAGAAATATCAAAGATGTGATAAAAAGAGAGACATACCATGTTCATGAATTGGAATATTCAACACAATAAATAGCTGAATTCTCCCAATTTGATACACAATTTTAACACAATTCCTATCAAAATCCCAGTAAGATTTTTGTTTTTGTAGCTTAGATAAGATTATTCTGAAATCTATGTGGGAAAAAAGGAACTAGAAGCACTAAAACAATTTTGAAAATGAACAAAATGAGAGAATCACTTTACCAGATTCCAATACTTAATATACGTCTATATTAATCAAGATTCTGTGATAGGGAGAGAGAGAGAGAGAGGGAGAGACTAACAGATTAATGGAACAGAGGAGAGAATCCCAAAATAGTCCCACACACGTACAGTCAACAGATTTTTAACAGAAAGGCAAAAGTAATTTGGTGAAAGAATGATAGTCTTGGGTGGCACCTGTGGCTCAAAGGAGTAGGGCACTGGCCCCATATACCAGAGGTGGTGGATCCAAACCCAGCCCTGGGCCAAAAACTGAAAAAAAAAAAAAAAAAAAAAAAGACTAATAGTCTTAGCTAGGCCTGGTGGTTCATACCTGTAATCCCAGCACTTGGGAGGACAAGGTGGGTGGATCACCTGAGCTGACAGGTTCAAGACCAGCCTAAGCCAGTGCAAGACCTCATCTCTAAAAATAGCTGAGTATTATGACAGGCACCTGTAGTCCCAGCAAGGGACTACAAGAAAATTACTTGAGGCAAGAAAATTACTTGAGCCCAAGAGTTTGAGGTTGCTGTGAGCTATGATGCCATGGCACTCTACCAAGGGTGACAAAGAGACTCTGCCTCAAAAAAAAAAAAAAATGTATGGTAGTCTTGTCAACAAATAGTGCTGGGGCAATTGGACATCCACAAGCAAAAAGAAAACATGTACCTTGACCTACCTTACACCAAATACAAAAGCTAACTCAGAGTGGATCATGGATTTAGATGTAAAGTGCATAATCATAAAACTTTTACAAGATAACATAGGAGACTATCCTTGGGACCTAGGGCCAGTGAAGAGTAGTGAGATATGACAGCAAGGCATAGTCTATAAAAGAACAACATCAGTAAACAGGGCCTCATTAATTGGAAACCTGGCCTGCAAAAAACCCTATTAAGAAGGTGAGAAAACAAGCTTTAGAATGTAAGAGAACATTTGCAAACCACAGATATGACAAAAGGGCTCATACCTAGAATATATAAAGGATATATCCAAACTCAACAGTAAAAACCCAACCAATTCAAACAGAAAACAGGCAAAATACATAATGACGAAAAATAGGTGAAAAATAGGCACATGACTAGCCATTAGCAAAAGGCAAAGAAGGCCATGGTAAAATTTCACTACAAACCTATGAAAACAGCTTGAACAAAAAATACTGAAAATATCAAACATTTGTGAGGGTTCAAAGAAACTGGATCACTTTATTGGGAATGTAAAATTGGGACAGTCCCTATGGAAGAGAGTTGGACAATTTCCTAAAGACTGAAAGCATGTAATACCAAACAACCCAGCCATTGCACTCCTGGGCATGCATCCTGGTGGAATTAAAAATAAATTTGTCCCAGTGGAATTCTGTCGAATGTCCACAAAAACCTGTACATGATTGATCATAGCAGCCTTACTTGTACTAGCCCAATCTGGAAACAACCAAAGCATTCTCAATAGATGAATCATTAAATGAGCAGAGGCAGGTCTTCCCTGAAGCTTTACACAATGGCAAGAAGGAATCCACTGTTGATAACCACCCCACCTTGGACGGGTCTCAAGATTATTATGCTGAGAGCCAGGTGTGGTGGTCCATGCCTGTGATCCTAGCACTCAGGGAGGCCGAAGTAGGAGGATCCCTTGAGCTCAGGAGTTTGAGAACAGCTTCAGCCAAACTGAGATCCTATCTCGACTAAAAATAGAAAAATTAGCCAAATATTGTCATGGGTAGTCCCAGCTACAGGGGAGGCTAAAGCAGGGATTTGAAGTTGAGGTTTCTGTGAGCTAGTCTGAGGTCATGGAACTCTAGCCTGGGCAGCAGAGTGACCTCTGTCTCCCCCCACCCCCAAAAGATTATTTATTCTGAGTGAAAAAGTTATGTATTATGGGAATCTACTTATATAACGTAAGTGGAAATGGAGAGCAGATTAGTGGTTTTCCAGGGGCTGGTAGTGACCGAGGGGTGGGTGTAAACTTAAAAAGGTAGCATAAGGGAGATTTTTGTGGCAATAAAATGGTTCTGTATGATACCTGCACTGGCGGTGACATGAATCTACACATGTGATAAACAGCACAGAACTATACACATACACACACATGCTGTACCATGGCAATTTCCTGGTTTTGAAATTTTACTAAAATTATGTGAGATGTAACTACTAGAGTAACTGGGATAAGGCTATGTGAGTCCTCTTTGTACTGTCCTTATCCTTGAAAATTCCTGCAGTTCCTGCATAATTATTTTTAAAAAAGAAGTTTAAATTTTAAATAATTAAAAATCAGAAAATTTCTTTTTTTGGGGGGGGGGTGAAAGATTTAACAAGTAATGTCCCTCCGTAGTGCTGGGCAATGTGAAGGGTAAATGTGCTCTAACAACCATACCAAAGTGCTGCAGTGTGGATGCCCCAGCCCCCAGCCCCTGGGAAAGAACTGAGTTACCCTCTCATGGGACAGGTGAGGTGGTGGGAAACTGCACGTAGAAACACCATAGACCTGGCTGTGAATCATGTTGCTACTCCCACAGCTTGTGGTCTTAACAAGGAATGTTGTTTTCTTAAATATCCTCTTTTCAGACAATGCAGTAGAGCTGATAGAACTAAAAATCTCCCAAATCCCTGGATCCCATGATAACTGGGGGTGGAGGCCGGGTAGAGGAATGCCTGGGGCTGCAGGCTTCTGTGTCCAAAGAGAAATGCTCAAGATCATGCCCTCCTGTGTCAGAGAACTAAGCTGGTTCTCTATGGCTCACTGTTGCTGTCTCTGCCTTTTAGATAACTGGACAGTTCACACCTGGAGTATTTATTTTTTTCCTGAGTTTATCCACTTACCTCCTATTGGGTAGCCTGAGCATTTAAATTTAAAATCATAATACTCCAAAGGGTTAGGTTGTTTTTTGTTTTTGTTTTCTGCCTATTTGTCCAGTGCCACGTGCACCATTATGGTTTACTAAGCCTTGGCACACCTACGCTTTTTTTTTTTTAATCAAATGGAATCTACTCTTTACAAATCAAAGTTGATTCCGTCTAGCACAGTGGAGTCTTTTTTCAGGTGATTCTACAGGATTCTGTCACTTATGGGCTGTAGCCAGCATGTTAGGACTTGCAGGCAGGAGTTACTTTCGAGTTTATGATTCACTTCTGCTTTTATCTGACTTCGCAAGATTCTAAAGCTACAAACAGGTATCTGGGGACCTTTGGTTGGTTTTTCTACTTAGAGGTTTTCAGCCCGAGGCAAAGATCAGAAGCTGTCCCAGACTTCCCTGCTGAAGGACTCAGTCCTTTCATTTCCTCCCTTATCTTTTGGGCAAGTGAGTGAAGCGGAGTCGGGAGCTGGGGAGGTGGTGACCGTGGGTCTGTGTGCTTGCTTTATGGAAGCCTGAGGGTATTTCTCCAGAAGAGCTTTAATGTTTATTAAGTAATAGTCTCATTAGTGTGAACGGTATATAATTACCATTTTATTGGTTAAAAATGGGGCAGGTGGACATTTCCCACGGTTCCACCTAACACCTCCCTTTGGTAAATAGTCTTTCCTCCAGCGCCCTCCCTCTACCAAAAACACACAGGCGTCTTGCTCTTTCCCTCCCTGTCACCTCTCCTGACCAGAGACCGTTCTCTCACCCGGTGCTTCCATCCTAACCCCTGACAAGTTCTCCATGCTCCCAGGAGATGGTTTGCCAGCCTTGCCACTGCAGGCTGGTAGGAATACCCTCAACGGGAAGCTGATGGGAGATTGTTGTCCTGAGCTGGCAGACTTCCCAGGGACAGCAAAAGGAGGCAGAGTGGTGGAGCCCTCACGGAGGGGGGTGGGGGGGGGCAGGGTGGACCTCCCGCACAGTTGCATCCTGAAGCCCCTTCCCGGGGACCCTGGGTCCGGCTTTCCTGCTTTCCAGGACTGGGTTTCTTGTATTTAGGGCGATGAGGCTGACAGTCTCCTTGGCTGTCTGTCACAGCCCCTTCCATGGTGCTGAGGCAGCTTCCACCCCTTCATACACTTTTCCTCTCCTGAAAGTTTGCTAAGCTGTCTCTTCCTCAAATGTTTCTCACCCATTTTTTTTTTTTTTTGTCCCTTTAGCCTTCAAACTTTGTAAATTTATTGCCACTCAGTGGGATTTCAGGAGGGAGAGAAGATACGTGTGGTCAGTGCAAGGGAAAGCCGGTTAGGTTTTACACATAGGGGAACCATTCTTATTCTAAACAATAATAACACATCCCCTCCTAGACAACTTTCTCCTCCTCTTCCTCCTTCTGTCCCACCTCCTTCCTCTCCTTCCTAGTAGATTACTGTCCCCTCTCTCTCCTCAGTCTTCTCTGAAGAGTTTTGCCCTAATCCAAACACAACATCCCCTGCAGGGCTGCCTGACACCTCCATGGGGCTAATCTGAAAGCATCTTCTCTCTCCCAGGGGCCCCTCAGCGAACTCTGCCAATACACACCCTCCTTCCTGGGGTCTCTTCCTTCCATGGTCATCTGTGCAACCTCTGTTGGCTGCTCCTGTTGGCTGCTTCCAGTTGACTCTGGTGTTACTTGAGGCTAACCCTTTGGTCTCCTCAGGGCTGGATCCAGGGCCTTCTCCTTTTTAATTTCCACAATGATCATGCACATACAATTTAACTCCTCTCAGTTCATGCTTCACTCTGCAAACAATGGGGTCTTTTCTAAATGCCTCTTGATGGCACATCAGCTCCAGGAGTCAATTCAACACTCTTGCACAGCCTACTTGCCTTGTGCACACTGGCCCCAGCCTATCTCTACTTTGTCACACCCATATTCTGTCAGTTCTCTTTCCCGTCTTTGGAAACCTCCTTCTCAATATATATGTTGTCTCCTGCCACAGGCCCTTTGCACATGCTGTCCCCCCACCCCAGCTTAAGTGTGTGCCTCCTTCTTTATCTCATTACATGAGATAAAGGGGCCCTTCTGTAGAAAGCCTTCTTGAAATATCAGATTTGTTCCACCTTTCCTCCTGGCCATTGAAGAGACAAATGTACCCTGGTTCTCCTTTCTTCACCTCCACCTCAATTCTGCATCTACCTTGATCCCCTGAGCCCTGTTCTTGAGAGGACTTAGATTACTGATACACTTGAACAACCCTGAGGGGTTTCAAGGTAGAGTGGAAGGCATTTCTGTTCTTTCATGTGTTAGAAACACATTTGTCATTCACTTTTCTCCCTGCACTGAAATAACATAGTTCCTGACCTGTTTTGGGATGTTGGGGAGGAGTGCTACAGATTTATATTTTTCTAATTATTTGTATGAACTGATCTTTATTTTTAAAACTCACACAATGAACATGTAACAGCAATGACCATCCAGGATGTGGATACTTTTTTCAGTTTCAGCCTGGCATGCCCCAGCTTCCCTCATGCAAGGACCTGGTACTCAAGAACCCTGGGAGATCCCCTGAGGAGATCTGATGCTTACCCAGGGGGTCTCAGCAGAGCCCTAGAGGAGGCCAGATGAACCCAGCAGAGCCACAATGCAGAGGAAGAGCAAGGTTTCATTTAATTCACAGACTTCTGAAGCCAAGAGATTTTTATTCACCAAATTAAAATGTTTGACAGTTTGTTGCTTAATACAAGTGGCCAGGACGGAAATCTACATTTGAAAGCAGGAATCTGGAAAATAGACAGCCACTTTGGAAGCATTCCAAAACCTGGGGACAGAAGAAATGTAGGCTCAGCAACTCTGTGGTCCTGAAGCTCAACAGAATTCCGAGAAAAGGAAAGAAAGAACAAGAGAGAGAGAGAAAGCATGTGTGTATACGTGTGCGCAAGCGCTGTGTGTCTGTGGATGCATGTTTGTTAGTGTGTGTGTGTGTGTGTGTAGTCAGAGCCTCAAAACTGGAAAAAGCAGTTTTGTGAAAGCAGAACAAACTGAGTCTGAAGCAGTTGCCCTGTGGCTGCCCCCAGGCTCCCTACGGAGCTATTGTTTGTGATGCCCAGCAGTCTGACTATGATTTTTGAATATTATGCCAATCACCGCTTTGGTTTATAGTATTTTACCCTCTGTTAGAAGAAAATTAAGGTAGAAAGTCTCTCATTTTGTCAATCTTATCTAATTTAGATCACAATGAAATGGGGGTATTTTCTTCATTAGCCTAGAATTTTTAAACAGTACCATTGATATTATATTATGCTCACTTAAGACTGCAGGACAGTGGCCATGCTATGGGTGTCCATGAAGCTGAGGATTATACACATTTACGTTCTGTTCACTTTTATTTTTATTCACTTTGGATTAATGTAAGGGTACATCCGATTAGGTTACGTTGTTTGTTTGGTTATGAAAAGTTGGAGTTGAGTGCTTCACTCCAGAGGTGTTCTCTATATCATATTCCTGCATTGTGCCCATTAGGTGGGAGCTCACTGAGTCCCCCTCCCCCGTTCCTTCCTCCTCCCTTTGGGAATTTATTTGTGATTTTCTCTCCCGTGGCCTGTAGCTGTTCATTTACTAGTTTCAGATTAATATTGAGTATATGGAATACTTGCTTTTCCATTCCTGACATACCTTACTAAGAAGAATGTTCTTCAACTCCATCCAGGTAAATACAATGTAAAGTCTCCATCTTTTTTATGGCTGAATGGTATTCCATGGTATACACATACCAAGGTTTATTAATCCATTCATGTGTTGATGGGCACTTGGATTGCTGGGTGTGAGTGACACATTGCAGTGACAGTATAAATGATACAAGTAAATATGTGCTGCGTGTGTATGTGTGTTGTGTGTGCTCTGTGTATGTGTGTGCATTGCTGCTGTACATGCTTCACAGTGAGGGGCCCCAGCCAAGGCAGTGCTGATACCTTCCTGAGTAGTGATGTCACAGAAACTGAAGGATGAAACACTGACCAGAGTTCTTGGCTATAGACAACATAGTCCATTTCAGCAAAAAGACAAAGTAGGATAGGTCTCCCAAAGGTCACTAAGAACATTCTGAGACAGATTGCGTTATGGTCCATTATTTCACTTCCAAGAAACACGGTTGACAACATCCTCTCTGATGCACCCGTGCAAATTTCAACTTGCTCATCTAGCTTATCAGCGCTGCTGGGAGGGCTTCATTTGTTTCTGTCTGAGGCGCTTAGTTGCAGTTAGTGATGGAGCTGGGAAGAAAGCACTTGCAAGCCACGATTTTCTATGAGTTGAAAAAAGTGAGTTGAAAGGGTCTGAAAGCCTTGAGCATTTGCAGCAGGCTTTGAGGGACTTTATTCCTTCCCACGCAACAATTTTTCAGTGGTTTCAAGAATTTGCAAGGGGCCCAACTTCACTGAAAGACGAGGAGAAGAGTGGGTATCTGGGACCACGGTGACTGAGGAAAACGTGGCCACTGTGGACAGAATGTTCACAAAAACAACTGAGTGTCATTTAAGGATGCTGAAGGGGCGCTACAGATTGGATCACTGGGCATATCCAGAATCCCGCACCACTGTCTTTGAGTCAGGAAAGTTTCACCCTGATGGGTGCCTCACACTTATATGAGCAAAGTGCATGTGTGTGGAACAGTGTGAGACATGCCGATCAGATTTGATGGAGGTGAGTCTAGATGAGTTTCTGGTGATGAAACCTGGATTTACCAGTTTGATCCAGAGAATAAATGTCACTTGACGATGTGGATTTTTTTGCTGACGAAAATTCACCGACTAATATAAAGCGACCCCAAAGTGTCAGAAAGAAAATGGTGGCAACTTTCTTCTCCAAAAGTGGTCACATTACAACTGTTCCTCTGGAGAACAAAAGAACGTTACTGCTCAGTGGTACACAACAGTGTGCCTGCCTCAAATTTTTAGGGAGCTTCAAGAACAGCAGCCAAGGACAGGACTGCGGGGGACCATTGCACCATGGCAATGTGTCTGCCCACATGACCAACATCACCGTTCAGTTCCTGGAGTCCACAGAGGTTACACTGATGACTCATCCATCCTACAGTCCTGTCCTGGTCCCGGGTGATTATTTTCTGTTCCAGACCTGAAGAGGCTGTTCACGGCTACCAAAATGAGTGGAGAATGTTTTTAAAATGGTTTACGAGAGGGTGGCGCCTGTGGCTAAGAAGTAGGGTGCCGTCCCCATGTACTGGGGTGGCAGGTTCAAGCCCAGCCCTGGCTAAACCTGAAAAAAAAAAAAAAGGAAGGAAATGGTGGACTGTCATGGCGATAATCTTTGACAGAATATAGTTAGTAACTATTGCTTCTCAGCCTTCTGCCTAAGAATAAGTGGAGAAAATATAGTAATCAAAGTGATTTTACATTTCATACTTTTTGTGTATCTCAAAACTTTTGTAGTGTCCCTAGTATTAAATTATATTAGTTGCTTCCCAAGCTCTGACAGTGGCAAAGTGTTAGGCTGGGACATTACCCAACCAGGAATCAAACATCCCTGAAACCACCAGAGACACCCAGACAGATGCTCTGGGGAAAGCCATTGCTGTCACCTCTGGCCCTTATCACCTTTGAAGTGGAAACCTGGTCCCCACCACAGCTTCTCCAAAAGCAGGGTGATACCCTAGGAACTCAGAGGCTGAGTAGAAGATGCTGGGAGCTGCAAGGAGCCAGGATGGCTGGAATGTGGGTGCAGGCTAGTTCCAGGTGACCCCCTGCTCTTCCCTAGTGAATTTGGTCAATTGTTTCTCTCTGAAAATGACCAGGGAAACCCCCATTCTCCCCCAGGCCTCAGCGAGCCCGAGTGAGGTCTTTCCCTGCAGCCTGTTATACAAGGGCGGGAAGGCAGAGGCCCAGGCTGACTATCAGGAGCTGCCAGGGCTTTTGCTTGCAAGCCGAGCCACTGGAGACCCCAGGCAGATGTGGCAGGTGGACAGTGCTGCACCTACTCGTGGGAATGTTTTAGAAATTCTAACTTCTCTTCCATCCTACAGTCCTGCCCTGGCCCCAAATGATTATTTCCTATTCCAGCCCTGAAAAGGCTGTTTGCTAGCTTTCTATAAACAAGTGTATTATCTGTCAACATCAAGAACATTCTGAGGCCTATTTTTGTTGGCTGGCATAAGCAATTGGGTAGAAGTAGCCTTGTTGAAGGCTATCCTGCAGACCTTCCTCAAAGTACCAGGGCACCTGGAGACTCTAGAAATGCAGACTCCCAGGCCCCACCCATCTGGAGACCTGCTGGAGTTTCCTGGGCACAGTGCAGTGGGAGGAGCCCTGAGCTGGAGCAGGCATCAGACTCCCTGGCACAAAATCATCTGGGCAGCTTTTTACCCTCCCCAGAGCCAGGCCACAGCCTGACCAGGTGACCAGCTATGGGGAGCAGGCTGCAGCGGCAGGTATCAACTCCCCCCAGGCAGTCAGGGCTGAGGAGCTGCTCCAGGCTCACTGCAGGCTTTGGCTCACCTGAGCATGCATCTGTGTCTGCATAGCTGTGTTTGGGACTCAGAAACTGGCACTCTGGAATACAGTGATACAGTGCTTTGTATACTAAATTGTAAAAGGGCCTGCAACTCTGACCTAGCCGACCGTCTCTCCCAAAGCATGGGATGAGGTTGTTCTCTGACGTGCTCTTATCTGCCTGAAGTCTAGACCTACCAAATAAGAAAACAGTGACCTCTGGTCCCTCCCATGAGTTTTCAGTAAATCAACCCGTATCACAGGGAGGAAGACTAAAGCCGGTCAGCAAACCTGGAAACAGACTTTTGTCACAACCATTGTCTGCTCTGTGGGCCCAACAGACTTTGCCCCAGACCACTGTGTGTTCTTTAAGTCCACTGTATTCTCCTTAGTAATCCTTTATTTCTCCTCAACAGAATTCTTCTCCCCTACTCCCTCTCATAATCTGTCTTGCCAGGATTCAAGCCTCCCTCCTTTCTGTTACCTCAAGCTAGTATATAAACCCCACTGAGTGTTTTTATTCCAAAGATTCCTGTGTATACATGTCAAATATAATAAATTTTCTCCAATTGGCTGCCTTTTATGAGTTGATTTTCCAGCAAACCTTCTGAGGGTGAAGGGGAAGCCTTCCCTTTGCCACTGTAGTTACTCGTCATTGCCTGACCAGCTGGAATCTTCCATCCCACCATCTGAGACTCCATACTCCCTGGGTCCTCACCCTCTCCACTGAGGGGTCTTCACCCTCTCCACTGAGGGTTCCCTGCTCTTTCTGGCTTGTCCTCTGGGTTCTCAACAGGGCTGCACCAGAGAGAATTTTCTGGCACATCATGCCCAGGCCACCACACACCTGTTAGCCAGAGCATCCATGTATGGGCCCAGCTGGTGTCATCTTGCAAGCCCTCTGCCCTACCCCCTTGCTGCCACCCACCTGTCACATATCTACCTGACTCCAGGTAGAAAGCATGGCATATTGTCATGGTCCCTCAGGTCTACACCCTCAACAACCTTCACCCTTTCCTCCACTGACACCTGCTGGCTTCTTGGCAGAACTTTGAGCTGGGTTTAATTGAACTCTGTACTTACTTCTTTCCAGCCTCCAGCAGCCCAGCACAGGTAGGGAGAACTCCAGAATTCTTGCTGATCAGTCCCATTTTATGGCCACGGCCTCATATCCCTGAGTACTTGGTGCCACCCTGAGAGGTGATTATATCACTCATCCCACACAGACACAGCCACTTTGCATCTTCCCCTCCATACTCGGAGGCCCTCACCTTCCCATCACTTGCAGCTGCCAAGTTGGCTCCGTTTTTACTGGGAAAATAAAAGACCCCAAGAGGGACTGGTGACAGGCTCCTGTTTTGTGTCCACCACTCAACTGGTTCTGTCCCAGATGCCACCTTCCTTCCTGTTAAAGTAGATGAAAATTCTCCCAAAGCTCCCTTGGCTAGCTGCACCGTGGAATCCTGAACTGTCCGTGGCCCCTGGTCAGAGGCTCAGCTGCTGTCTGCCCCATCCCTCCGGGGCATGGTTGCCAGCTCTCTTTCTACTGTATGGATCCTGTCAGCGCTCAGCATGTGGGGACCACCCTCTGACCACCTACAGACGACTCTGCCAAAGTCCCCACCACTTTCTCCCTAGAACCTATAGCACAGGTGGCCAGGCCCTGCTTCTGCAAACACGGATGTGGACGGGGTTGCCCTCACCTGCCTGCCCTGCCTCTCTGCTGTTTCTTACAGACTCCTTGGTAGGACCTGCCCAGTCATCTGTCTGCTCAAGCCCTGCAGCCCCCAGGGCTCAGCCTCAGCCTTTCCCTCCTCCACCTTGACCACTGGGTTTTGAACCCAACCCATGTCCTGTTGAGCCCTCATGGAGACCCCTAGAAAGCCCTCCCTAAACTCCACATTCTACATGTCCCGCAGACAACCCAAACAGAAACATATGTACATACATTCAACACACACGTAGGACTCAGGCATGCACGAGCACATGTAAACTCGACCCAGTCCTCTCAAACCAACAAACATGTTGACTCATGTAGGCACGACAGTGCATACAGAGGTACACACACACATCCATTTGGCCTAAAAAAATTCTGCTTACTGAGTAATCACCGTAGGAGTTGTTTTGCTTATTTTATTAAAGTACAATTGTATTTCTAACAAGTTTTTTTCCTGCCTTTGGTTCCTCGCAGGCATGTGGACTGACAATCATTTTCAAAGAAAATCACCATGAGCTCCTCTTTAGAGTGAAGACGCTTTGAGCACACTTTGCTGTTCACTTTCCACGTTTAGTTCGCTCCGTAGTCACAGAGAGAGAGAGAGGCAGCTAAGGCAGACCCTGCAAACCTCTTTATGAAACAGAGTGACTGTAAACAGGAAACAAAAGACAAGCCTCAGAGTTGGGGAGGGGGAAGCAGGCTAGTTGTTGAGGACGGAGCCAGAGAGGAAAAGGCATGTGGGGCTGGCACTGGCCCTCCAGGGCAGCAGGGAGACTAGAACATCCACTGTACCTGCAGGGTTCTGAGTCCTACCTGGAAACGGTGTCCGCAGGGGCCTCCCAGCACTCATGTGAGGTTACTTTCACAACTACATGCTCAACACAAACGTCCCAAGATTCCACTCAGTAGGGTCCCAGTGATGGCTCTAACATGACAGCTGGTGATCAGGGTGCCTGAGAAAGCTCCCCCAGTGTTGGATGCTGAGCAGCCTAGGGGAGAGGGAGTGACAGTGCATGGCAGAGGCCAGCTTGCTGCAGGATTTGGAGCAGAGTGGCCAGAAGAGGCGCTGCCAGTGGCCCCAGAAGACCCAGATGCATTAGCTGGAATGTGACCAGCAGGGCTCAGCTGTCCTGATTAGGGGGAAATCACTGACACTAAGGTGAGTTACAAGAAAATACATTGACAAGGAGCCATAAGGTCCCCGGAACACAGGGTGGGTGTGGCCAGCAGCAGGAGGAAGGTCAGTCCCAGTATAGCTGGGCCATACAGAGGGATTCCTGGCTGTAGTCAGGGCCCAGCTTGGGGCAGAGGGAGGGCTGATGGCCTCCCAGGCTGAACGTGCTGCCAGAAACCAAGGTCAGTGTCTTCTCAGAATGGCCTCCCCCAGGACAGAATGTGGTCAGCCGCAGTGACTAGGCCAGTTGGTCATACTTCTGGGAGGATCATCTTCTCTGCAAAGATTGCCCAGGCCTGGAGTGGTGGGCAAGGCCGAGGTCCTTCCCCAAGCTCACACTCAGAACCTTGGCCCTCAGGGAGGGTGGGCCTCTGCCTGCCTGGCTACTGGGACAATACCCTGCTAATGTTACAAATTATAACAAAGGAATGTGCAAGACTGGTCCCTGACACTGTGAACACTACTCCTTTTAAAAAATTTAAGTTTTAAGGTACTTGAAATCATAGATAAGGACAAAGCGATCAGGAGAAATAAATAGCATGAGGGAAAATTATCTCAGGGAGCCATTAAGTTCCCATTCTCCAAGCAGGAATGTTTGTGATGCTTAGCTTGGGGTTTGGCAAACAGAAGGTTGATATTCAACCCTATCTGTGAATTCATTTATGGGACTCTCTGAGAAATGCAGACATTTCTGAGTAGCACTCTCTCCCAAATCCCTTTGCAGAAGTAGACTCCATAGGATACTCAGCAAAATATGAAACCAAACAATTTAGAAACCTTCCCAGCCCCTTGCATGGTGCAAGCTTTTCAGGAGGCTGGGGTGAAGGATTGCTTGAGCCCAGATTTGAAGACCAGCCTGGGCAACAGAGTAAGAAGAGCTCATCTCAAAAGAGAGAGATCGTTCTGAAGTCACCGTACACTTCATCGTGGTCAGCAGTGTGAGATGGAGTTTTGACACTGGTTAATGTAGTCAGCACTGTGAGACAGAGTTTTGACCCTAGTTAATGCCTCTTGGAAGATAAGCTTCATGGGTTTCAACAGATCTGGAAGCACTGGCTGATGTGTATTTCTTGAACAGTGATATACTGGTCTCTTGAGAGGCTGATTAGAACAAGTCTGTGCTGGTCAAGTGCTAAGCAGTGGGTCAATGGGGCGTCTGTGGACAGGACTCTCCACAGAGAAGAACTGTGTGGCTTTATAGATGCAGCATCTCGTGGCAGAAGTTTGGGACTGTGCTTTGTTTAATTCCAACTCTTTGCCTGCATTTCTGCCTTTGATGTCTGTGGTTGAACCCATGGCAAAGGAAGGGGTAACTGGGTGGACAGCAGCAGGCAGGTGGGAACATGGAGACACACGGGGGAAGGGTAAGAGGACTCAAATTTGGATGGTAGGATCTGGGGGGCCAGGTCTGTTGGTGTTCACTGTAAAATTCTTTTGGTTTTCCGTATGTTTGAACCTTTTCACAGTGAAATTGCAGGGTGTGGGGAGCAAGTTAGAGGTAGGTGGGATGATGTCTGAAGATCTTTGAAATCCCTGTGAATTTGATTGTCTCCTGGAGTGACTTTGTTGCAACTTAACTCCAGCCAAGGGACAGCAGAGTTAGGCAAGAGAATATTTGCATTGACCGGAGCTGCAGCCTTTGGGACCCGTAGCTATGGGGTGAGGGTCTTCTCAGTTGACCTCCATGCTCTGTGCAGGGATCAGTTTCCTTACCTTAATCTCTTCCCATCTGTCCAGGCCAATGTTGAGACCAAAGGGGCATTTTCACATATTGTAGAGTGAGTTGGCTAATTGGCTCTTAGCTAAGTGTATTTCTTATTTTGCTGGCAAAGCAGGCAGCGGCAGGCAGTGGAAACTAAGTAACTGAAACCTTTAAGAGTAACTTACCATAGTATTTCTGGAGGCGTTCCCACTGTCAGGGACGGGGAACACAAAGTTGAATGACAAGATCACTGCGTTTTCAGAGTTTTTAGAAAAAGTGACAATTGCAGTGAGATGCTGTGATGTGGAGTTTTGCTTAGGGGGCTGGCCAGCCCATGTTGCCTGGGTAGGTCACTAGAGCAGCCGCTGATAGCACCTAGCTTTGCCCTTTACCTGTGAATGTGGCCTTGTTTGCAAGGAGAGTCTCTGTAGTGGGCAAGATGTTACAATGCAGTCATTCTGGAGTAGAGGGTGTCCTGATCCAATATGACCAGGATCTTTATGAGAAGAGGAGAGACACCCAGAAAGGACACACATGACCTTAGAAGCAAGGATGGCAGTGAGGTCCCAGCAGCCATCCGCAGGTAGGGGGAGAGGCATGGAATGGACTTCCCATCTAAACTTCAAGAGAGAACCAATCCTGTGGACACCCTGATTTTGGATTTTTGGCCTCCAGATGTGTGAGAAAATAAATTTCTGTTGTTTTAAGACCCCCGCCCCCTGAGTTTGTGGACATTTGTTACAGTGGCCCCTGGACACCAACACACTGCTTTTGAACTTCCATCAGCCTCTCTGTGTCCTGTCTTCCTTTCTCACCTCTGACCTTCCATCAGCCTCTCAGTGTCCTGTCTTGTGTCTGTGGAGGAGGAGGTTGAATCACATACAATGTGTGGTCTGCTACCTGACAGCCTACAAGGAATGCTATATTTCTTTTTTTTTCCTTGGATTTAATTTGAGTTTGCCTTGAGGCACCACCAGCCAAAACTGGCAAATAGCCATCGTCTGTAACTTTGAAGAATGTGGTCCCCTCCTAGAAGATACACACGCTTCAAGGGTATCCATCTGCAGTCTTAAAGAGGTGTCCACCAGGCACCCACTTTTCTTAGGAAGATCCCTGCAGACTCAGCTCAGTCACAACTCTTGTAGCTACTTTTGGGGCCATCGGATATGGCTATCCATGGCTATTGCCTGTGAGGGCTGTGGTTCCATGTGTGGCCTATTCTTTGCTCAGGTATAAACAGTCTGCAGGAGCTCTCCCCACCACCACCCTGGAGCTCAGCTCCTCAGACATCAGCCAGCAGGCCCAGGTGCCCTGGGAGGGCCCAGGGATTGATATGTGAGTCGTGCTTTGACCTCTGTCCGCCAGGGATCCCCAAATCTTGTCTCTAAGAATTCAACCCCACAGAACTTCCACTTCTGAACTCTCTAACACAGAATGTCACTTAACTTTCTGGGCAGAGTTTGGTTCTCACATGGGTCTAGTTAGTAGATGGTCTAAGCACAAAGGCCTGGTGTCTGTGGGCTCCTACATCTGGCTGATAACATCCCCTTCACCTAACCACAAGGGCCAATTCCTGCCCCTGGGAGAAAGGAGGGTTAGATCCAGAACTGCCAACCACCCACCCTCCAGGGACATTCTTTTCCTTCTTTCCTAAGGAGTCACCACAACATAAGCTGCTCCCATTCTGATAGAGGCCCAGAAGTCACAGTGTGCGTGTCCTTGGGTGCGGTTCATATCCCACCTTCTCTCTGAAGCATAGAAAGTGGCTTCAGGTCCCTAGTGGATAATCCATGGGTGAATCTGAACTCTGCGTTCCCTTTCCTCAACTCAATGGATGAACACACGTTGGATATGAGTGATGAAATTGATGGTGCAGCTGTCCTGGAGGGCTGCCCTCTCAACCCACCAGTCAGGGTGCCTCTGTCCTCTGCAGTAGCTCATCTCAGCCCTGCTGCATGCTGAGCCCCTGGACACAGGGCCTTGGGTTTGCAGGGTGTGCCATAGAAGAGTTGGGTGAGCCCAGCTGAGTATCCAAAGGGCAAGCGAGGCAGCCGGGTGCAGAGCTCCAGGGAGCAGCGGCTGCACAGTCCATGAAGACAGGGCTGATTCAGCTACCTCTTGACTTTGGGATCTTGGAAGAGAATGTGGGCACTGTCAAATGCAGGCTGTCGGGCTCAGGCTCCAAAACTTTGCACTTGGTGGTTTAAGTTCAAAGGCAGTCTGGAGGCAGAGCTTCCTCCTCGCCGGGAGAGGTCAGTCTTTTTCCTAAGGGCTTCAACTGGTTAGATGAGGCCCACTCACATTATAGAGGCTAACCTGCTTTATTCAAAGTCTACTGATTTAAATGTTAATTGTATCTAAAAAACACCTTTATAGAAGGTGTTTGACCAAACACATGGGCAACGTGACATATAAAATTGACCATCACCAGTGGTACAATTTGTGGAACTATGGAACTATGGACTATATGGAGAAGACCCAGGTGGAAGGCATTACTAAACTGTGTTGAATGCACCTGTCTCCTCAGGGATGTGAACACACACACACACCTGCATGTGTATTCACTTGCACACACATACACACAAACACACACATACACACATGAACACACACCCAGTGCATGCATCACAGACTGGGGCAATGACTACCCAAGATGCCCTGAGGTAAAATCGTTAAGCTGAGATCTTCATTTGACTATTCCCCAATGGTAAACACAGAGTAGATTGTCACTTGCTCTTAAATTATGAACCATATCCTGGGAACTCAGAAGCCACGTCTGTAATTCACAGCCCAAGGACTTTTGTGTGTTTCTGCATGACCCTCCTAATCAGCTGGGGGCTCTCTAGAAAAATAACCCTTAATTTATAAGGGATTAAATTTTCAGTATCTGTAGCTAATCAAGCTGTGTTTGCCATCTCTAGCTAATGTGGCTTGTTCTTTCCTCCCAAAGTGTTTAGAATACTTACAGAGAATATTGTAAGGAATCTGTAAGGCTGCCTGAGGAGTTGAAATCCTGTATTTTGATATTTGGCAAACTGAAAGCCCTTTCTATTTACCACAGTTCATCTTCCTCCATTCTTAAAAAACAATGAGGATAAAAATAAAACTATTGAAGACCTGCATCATTAAATACTTTGTCTCATTTGGACCCATCTCACTGATGTGTGCTTTCCTGAAGACAAAATAAAAGAGTATTCATTTTCCTGGGCTTTAAATTCATGAAACTGACATTGACAGTGAGCGCCTTTAAGTGAAATTTTTAAAAACCACTTTTGCCTCATTTGCCCCTGTCTGCAGTGTGTTTGTACAAGACTGGTTCACAAATGTGACATGTCAAAGATAACAAACACAAATTGCATGGTCCTAATCAATTTAGCTGTGTACAAAGCAGTGACATAGGAGGGGTGAGCCCAGCCCCATGCAGGACTGTGGGAGCTCTGAGGACTTCATCAGGAGGGCTGAGCCTCTCAGGGAACATGGCATCTGTTGAGCAAGGTTGAGGTTATGAAGAGGCTCTGGCAGGTGGGAAAGGGGAAGCCCCCGATGCCAAGTTCAGCTCAGCAGATGCCAATGGTAGGCATTTTAGGACAGTATATAAAATGTGTCTGTTAGCACGTGCTTTTCCTCTAAGTTGCTTTTATCCAAGTTTCAGAGAGATTTGGGACTATCCAGATTTGGGGGGTTTACTGGAGAGCGAGGATGATGAGATTGCAGGGCCTGTAGTGCAGACAGGAGTGTGAAAATGGCCCACTGGGCACCGGCCATGTGTGCAGGTGCTTGAGTAGTGGCCGAGCCACCAGGTTGGTGAGTAGAAGGGGCTTCAGAACCAGACAAGCCAGAAATGAAACTGGTCCCCAGCTTTTGTGGGCCTAAGGAGACAGCACTAATTTGGACAAGCCACTTCACACTCAGGTTTACAATCTGCACAAAGAAGGGCGCAAAGTGACATCTTACTAGCAGGTATTCCAGCATGAGCACCCTTGAGTGTAAACATGCCAAAATGTTGGTCAGGCACACCTGGAATAAGAAAGTCTGAACTAGATTTATCTTGGAAAATTCAGAAATTCATAGATACATTAAAAATATATGATGCATTTTTAGGAGCACCGTGAGGGATAGTGGCCAGCCTTAGTGGAGTGTGGGTACAGCAGGTGACGGAGAGCAGCCTCCGGGGTACACTCAGTTCAGCCAGAGGCCTGGGGACGAGGAAGTGCCAGGAGCAGAAGTCCTCCTGCAGGAACTGTCCCTCCGCCTTTGCACTTGTCCTGTCAGGCGGGTGTGGTTTTGGCAGTCAGTGTGGTTTTGGCACACTGTGGTTTTGGCAATCAGTTGAGCCTTAAAATAACCTTCACCCGGTGTCTCCAGGGTCAGATTCCAGATGCAGAACAATGACCTGCCAGCACGGGGTGGGGGGCGGGGTGGGAGTAGGGGGAAACATAACAAAAGGCTCTCAGGAAGTGATTGCTGATGGGGTTGCTGAGCTGGCCCTTCCCAGCGGGACCCTCTGTCTCCCAGAGGTCAGGAGAGCCGGGGTCCTTGTCTGGTTCTGCCACAGCACAACATGTGCTCAGAGCAGCAGCATGGTCGCGTCAGCACCAGCCCCCTCCCCACATCGTGAGTCTTTCTTCCCTTCTTTCCATAAACTCAGACTTCACTTCATGGAGATGCTAACATTTTTGATTTAATTCCATCTTGCCTCACCCAAACCCGCTCCCCATGAGAGATAATATCACAGCCTGAGAGGAGGCTGGCTCTGTAGCCGTGGCTTTGGCAGTATGATAATCTTTTGATCATCGTTTTTTGATGAATTGAGACTGGCAGGCATTAGCCAAAGTCAGAGGAAATCAAGCAACACCCCTCTCCTGTCACAGAGGAAAAGAAGTAACTTTAAAAATGTTGAAAGAGGTAAAGAGAAGAATCCATTTAGCAAAATAGAAGGACAAATTTTGATAAGGAGAGATGCAGGGACACTCTGTCCCTCCCCCAACCTTGGGCACAGATATGCAAACACATGCATGTGCATGCCTACACACACATGCCCACAGATACATTCATCCATGCAACACAGATACATATATGTACATGCATACACGGGTTTCCATGCTCCACAGATATGCGCATGTACGTGCATACACACATGCACATACACACACACACACACACACATCCAGGTACATGTACACATCTTATAGGAACCAACACCCCCACCATATGCCTGCTTCTCTTGCTCTTTGGATCCCAGCCCCATGGGGCACAGTTGGTGGCCATTCCCCCCAAATGGTTTTAGAGTGAGAAGAAACTGTTCACTCCTGCCCTCTTCACTTACCTCTGCTGACCAATGCCCAACCTAATTGCTCTTTTCCTTTGAAACTAAGTAAGACGTTTAGCCTTTGTAAGAAAGCCCCACATCTCTGAGCCCAATAGAGTCTTTGAATCTTAGCATGATGCTGTTTCTTAACTCCACTTTTTAAAAAATTTTTTCCTCTTAATTTTTATTAAATCATAACTGTGTATATTAATGCATTTGTGGGGTACAATGTGCTGATTTTATATAAAATTTGGAATACTTACATCAAACTGGTTAACATAGCCTTCACCTCACTTACTTAACTATTGTGTTAGGACATTTATACCCTACTTTTTTTTTTATTAATTGATAGCTGTATACATTAATGCAAACATAGGGTACATTGTACTGTTTTCATATACAATTTGAAATACTTTCATCAAGCTGGTTAACATAAATTTCATGTCATTTGCTTATATATCTGTCTAACAAGGGTATAAGTGAACTTTTCTAGAACTAGAATATAAATGTCTTAATTCCACTTTTGAGAACATGTGGGAAAGTTCCGGGGGCAGACGCAGGTAGCACTGGGTTTGGGAGCTGAGAATGTGGTCTGGCCTTGAGACACCCAGGGCATTTTCAT
>CAUYQV010061219.1:0-17159 GCA_963574575.1 Galagoides demidoff
TAGCTGGGACCACAGGCGCCCGCCACAACGCCCGGCCATTTTTTGGTTGCAGCCATCATTGTTGTTTGGCGGGCCCAGGCTGGGGATTCGAACCCGCCACCTTAGGTGTACGTGGCTGACGCCTTAGCTGATTGAGCCACATGCGTCGAGCCACAAGTGACATTTTTAGGTGGGGAATTTGTTTTGTGGCTAAGATCTCTGCTTGAAGTTGGGTTCTTTGGTAACTCCTCTCATTGGCAAGTTTAAATACTATCAAAAGGTAATTATTTTTCAGTAGTTACTATGCCTGGCACTGGTTGGGTTGGCCTCTTGAGAAGAGCCATATCTACCACCTGCTGTGACCTACAATGGTTCGTGCAGTGTCTGGCACATGGTAGACAATTAATAGTTGATGAATAATGACAGTAATAACATTTTGGAATTTTAACCATTTGCCAAGATTTATTAAACATGTTACATACATTATCTCATTCTATTACCTCCTTATTCTATGAGGTAATTATTGTCACCATTTTGTAGAGGAGACTAAGCACATAAAGAGGTTAATCTGAGATTCCACGGTGAGAGCTGAAGTTAAAATCCAGTTCCATTTTATTTTGAAATTCAAGCTTTTAGTTGTGATGCTATCAAGAAAATTATGTCTACAAGGGGAATTTTAGACTTGAGGCACAAGCACTTAACCTTCTGAAGAACTCAGTCTTAATGTGGTCTCACATCATAAAATCTATCTCCTGACTTTTTTTTTTTTTGAGAATTTTTTTTTTTAATGGAAAAAAGTGTCGTTATACACTAGAAAAAACCCCAGATCACAAATTTCATGTTTCTCAGAGCTTCTGAATTATAATATCAGGCAGACTCTTCAGGGAAGTTACCTAGTAGAGGGTGAAAAGACCCCACAGGTAATAACATGAGCTAATGATCCAGACTGGTGTCAGGAGAGGACCCAGGAGGACACAAGGCAAAGTCAGTTTCACAGAGTTTGTTCTTACTTTTGAGGTTTCACAGCAGCTCAGATTAAAACGTTAGTTTTATGTTACATCTAGTTTTGTTCACACAAGTTAATTGAGATAATTTTCCATTGCTGATGTATAAAATCTTCTTCCTGTATGTAGAATGAGAGATTCCTAATCCATCGGGGTAATTTAGACTGAGTTCAGTTCAGGTCTACCAGCAGCAGACCATGTTCAGGGTCATGAAAACTTACCGGGCAGCCCTCCTGCCCTTTCTCAGCTCAGCTCAGGCTGATGTATTGCTGGGGTCACACAGAGAGGCCTTAGCCAGAGTACTAACTACTGTTCTTCCCTGGATGTTTATGAAGATTGCTCAATTAGCATGGCATTACAGCCCAGGGATGGGCAAGTGACAGGCCACATGGGATCCATAAGTTTAGTAAAAACTAGGAGCATTGCTTGGGTCACTGACAAACAGTAGCATTTTGCCCATCTCTTTTTAAACTCCATTTTTTCCTATTTCTGGTTGGTAAGCAAATTCTTAATACAATTTTTATGGAAATAGCACAGGACTCTTAATTGGAAAATAAGCGCCCTTATTCTGTGCGATTTAGGACAAGGCACTTCCATTTCAGAACCTCAGTTTTCCCAATTGTAAATTAGGGATAGTATCTTCCTCCTGTGATAATTGTAAGGAACAAATGAGATAACGTATTTGAAGTTGCATCATCAAAGTCTACGCAACTTGTGCATATTTTATCATACATAATTTCATTCCAGTTTGACAGCTGAAATTCACAGAGATTGAGGCACATGTATTATAAAAAGCAGAGCAAGGATTTGAACCAGGCCTAGTTCCAGAATTTTCTTTCCATATACTGTTTCCTTAAACAAATTCAAGTTGTTATTGTGGATATAATTTTTTTTTTTTTACAATGTATGCTAGTAATTTTTAACCCTGATTTCAAGAACCCCACATTATACTCCAGAAGACTTTGCTGCAGCTCTCCCTAGAACTGAGTAGAGAGAAGAGTCTGTGGTTCTGTAGCTCCTTTGGTGACACACAAATTTCTCACAGACCTGAGAATGGGGCACAACACGTGTGTACCTGCCTATCACTGTGGTGCCAGCTGCTGTCATTCAGTGTGCTATTTTAACACTAGCCAATTCAGAGTGAAGAAAACATCCTGTGTTTATACTTTATTCATTGCATTCCTATGCCCTACAAATCAAGGTCATGTAACAATATATCATTGCAAAACTTGAGACTATCCTTTTTACTAAAATCGTAAATAGAAAGCTGCAACATGGTGACACTAACAAGAAAACGCTGGTTGACTGTTGCATAAAGTTACTAATTAAAAACAGTATCTCTTAGGAAAACCTAAAAACACTTCAAAGGGGGAGAAAAAATGAGGGATGTTTTCTTGCTTTCTTAACAGAGAAATATCCTCTAAATGTGAAATATCTTCAAGTTGGGTAATCACGGTTTCTTCACAAATAATGAACACTCCTTTGTTGATGTTCAGTTACTTATGCTGTATTTTTCTTGCAACTGGTTGTATAAATTCTATTAATTAACTGACTCCTTAATAATTCTTCATTTGCTACAATGTGGAAGGTTCTGACACCCTATAAATAAAGGGCAGGCAGGCAGGCATACATTTTAAACATGCAGCTTCTAAAATGTAAAAGCCTAAAGTAGGGCAATCTGTCATCTCTGTGCAGGTGTCTAAGGCACCTCCTTTCCTTGATTGGTTATGTGTTAAGACTCTAGCTTTCCACTGGACCCTAGCACTTGGTACAGGAACAGATAGGAGTCATCCACATCTGGAAAGGGAGACAGAGATAACATACCTCAAAGGAGAACAGCGCACTATGATCAGCTCAAGGAGGTACCTTTGATTTCAAAGCTGTTTCATATTTAGAATCTAAAATAATTATGGGATCTCTAGTATACTTCTGATTGGTTCAGTAGTATACCTGGATTACAGTTACTTTGTCCCTTTTTATTATTACAAATTATCTTTTTTCTTTCTACTATGTAATATAGTCTTAGTACAAGAAGAACTCTAGAAAATAGCAAAAAATAATCAAAAGAAACCAATTTCACTTTCAGAGAAAATTTTGTTGTGCCTTCCTGCTCAGTATGCACACAAAAATGCATTTACCATCTTACCACACATATAATGTGTAGCATTAGCAACTGATTGAACATTTTTTCAACCTAATTAAGCATTCACATGATTTTTAACAACTAGTGTTTTCGTCTATAGATATCAAATGATTGGTATAACCAATCCCCTCTTTTTAGATTATTTCCAACTTTTCACTATTTAAAATTATGATGTAATAATTATCCTTCTAGAAACATTATTTCACAGTGTTCTAACCATTTCTTTACTAGAAATCCAAAGAGGTAAAACTGCTGGGTCAAATTAGTTAGTACATTTTAAGGTTGTTGGTTTATATCATCTAATTTCCATCCAGAAAGTCTACATTTCATTGGTGCTAGTTTGATAGATGAGGACTGCCAGGCACAGAACATGATACCTCAAAATATAGCATCAAGGCATAATATGCTCTGCCCTGTACCCTGAGGAAGGAATATCACATACAAACAGAGAAGACTTTGCTACACCCTCCCTCAGTTTATTTCCTTTTGGTCATTCCCCCATTTTGCCCAGTCATACTTCTACATAACTAGTTACTCTTCATTGAGCTTAATAATAAACATACATGGTTTCCACTGGGTCTTTGGGTCATCATTTCTGAAGGATCCTGCGTCACATAAAATTTTGGCTAAATATATTTGTTTTGCTTTTGTTGTTGTTAATCTATATGTCATGTCAGCCATGAACCTCACAATGGATGTGAAAAAAACATTATTTTCTCTTCCCTACCATTCCAATTTTCCCATATTCTTGAAAAAATATATAGTATTGTTTTTACTATTAGTCAGTGTGTTGGGTCTGAAAATGGTAGCTTATTGATTGATTACTTTTAAAATTTTTTCCAGAGTGATGTCAGGAAGATGGTGGAATAGGAATTTCTAGAGCTCATCCTCTCATAGAAACATTAATTTGAACAACCATCCCCCATGAACACACAAAACCATTATAAGAGCGAAAGAATTCATGTGAGAGATTGTAGCACCTATTGCCTGGAAGAGACTGGAAAGGATGGTGTCATGTTACCTGCATCATTCTTCCCCCAAGCCCTGGCTGCATAGCACTGAGAAAGATAAGCTCTGTGCGGGGCGAGGAGGTGAGTACCAGATTCCTGCGTTAGTCCTACCCAGTGAAACCTGGTGCTAGGGTAGCCCCTGCAACCTTGGGCTCTAGGCCCACTACAATAGACTCAGGATCCAGGGCTGCCCCAATAGATCATGGTGCTGGCCAGCTCTTATAGACCCAGGCTTCACATAGACTCGATAGCCCCAGACTCCAGTAGACCTCCACCACATGATAAAGGCCATATATGACAAGCCCACAATTAACACTATATTCAACAGTAAAAAATCTGAAAGCTTTTCCTATGAGATCAGGAACAAGACAAGGATGCCCACTCTTGCCCTTTCTATTTATCATAGTACTAGAAGTCCTAACCAGAGAAGTTAGGCAAATAAATAAATAAATAGTATCCAAATGGTAAAGAAAGAAGTAAAAATGTGTCTTATTGCAGATATGATTTTATATATGGAAAACCCTGAAGATTCCATTAAAAAAAAACTGTTAGAAATAACAAAGTGAGTAAAGTTGAAGGATTCAAAATCAGAATGCAAAAATTAGTAGTGTTTTTATGAAAAAACCAACTATCCAAAAAAGAAATAAAACAAAATTCCATTTATAACAACATCAAAAAGAATAAAATACTCAGGAATAAATTTAATCAAGCAGGTGAAAGCGTAGTACACTGAGAACTATAAAACATTAATTAAAGAAATTTAAGTTGATGCCAACAAATGAAATAATATCTCCTGCTTATAGACAAGAAGAATTAATATTGTTAAACTGCCCATACTATCCAGAGCAGTAATCTACAGACTCATTGTAACCCCTATCAAAATTCTAATGATATTTTTCACAGAAATAAAAAAAGAACCCTAAAATTCATATGAAACCATGGAAGACCCTAAATAGCTAGAGAAACCCTGAGTAAAAAGAACAAAGGCAGAGATGTGTCACTACCTGACTTCAAAATATACTATAAGCCGATAGCAATCACAACAGCATGATACTAGCATAGAAACAGATACATACAGCAATAGAACAGATTAGAGAGCCCAGAAATAAACTCACACATTTACAGTCAATTGATCTTTGACAAAGTTACCAAGAATATACATACAATGGGGAAAGGATAGTCTTTTCAATAAAGGGTATCACGAAAACTTGATATCTACATCCAGAACAAAGTTGGACCATTATCTCATACCATATACAAAAATCAACTCAAAATTTATTAGACACCTAGATATAAGACCTGAAACTATAAAACTACTAGTAGATAACACAAGGGGAAATCTTCTGGACATTGATATGAGCAAAGATTTTTTGGATATGGCCCCAAAAGCACAGACACCAATAATAAAAATAGACAAATGGGATTATATCAAACTAAAAAAGAAGCTTCTGCATAGCTAAAGAAACAACAGAGTGAAAAGATAACTATAGAATCGGTGAAAATATTTGCAAATCTGATAAGGGGTTAATACCAAAAATATATAAGGAACTCAGACTACTTAATAGCAAGAAAACAAGTAAGATTAAAAATTGGGCAAAGGACCTGAATAAATTCTATGGTTTATGTCTCCCCCAAATCTGAATGTTGGAAATTCAATCCCCAATGTAACAATGTTGGGAAATGAGGCCTAATAAGGGGTCACTGGGTCATGAGGGTGAACCCCCACAAATGGAATA
The DNA here is from genome assembly GCA_963574575.1 of Galagoides demidoff. Taxonomy (NCBI): domain Eukaryota; kingdom Metazoa; phylum Chordata; class Mammalia; order Primates; family Galagidae; genus Galagoides; species Galagoides demidoff. The sequence goes on from CAUYQV010061219.1 coordinate 5,873, forward strand.
ACGTAATTATCATAGGAGTGGGTCAGTTACCTTCAAAGCAGGTGAACCTGGACCTCTGTGCTTCCTTGGTCTTGGCTGCTTGCTTCTGCCTTCTGCCCTTTCACTATGGGATAACACAGCACAAGGGCCTTGCCAAATGCCAGTACCATGCTCTTGGACTTCTCAGCCTCCAGAACCATAAGCCAAACAAACTTCTATTGTTTCCAATTTACCCAGTCTGTGGTATTCCATTATAGTAAGAGAAAACAGACTAAGATAATAGATAATTGCTCCAAAGAAGACATATAAATGGCCAACAGGTATTTGAAAATTGTTCAGCATTACTAATCATTAGGGAAACTCAATTTAAAACCACAATGAGATACCATCTCACATCTTTCAGAATGGGTATTATCAACAAGTGTTGGCAAGGGAACAATTATACATTGTTGATGGGAGTGTAAATTAGTACTGCCATTTTAGAAAATCATATGAAGTGTCCTATAAAAAATTAAAAATAAAACTACCATATGATCCAGAAATTTAACTTCTGAGTATATATATCCAAGGGAAATTAAATCTTGTTGAAGAGATATCTGCACTCTTACATTCATTGCAGGACTATTCACAATAACAAAATCAATATAACCATCCATTAACAGATGAATGGATAGAGAAAATGTGATATATATACACAATGGAATACTATTCAACCTTAAAAAAACAGAAAATCTTGTCATTTATGTCAACATGTATAAAACTAGAGAACATTATATTAAGGAAAATAAGTCAAGCACAGAAGAAAAATATCACATTATCTTAATTTGTATGTAGAATCAAAAAAAAAAGCAAAGAATAGAATAATGATTACCAGGGGCTGGAGGTCAAGAGGAACAATGGGGAAGATGTTGGCCGACAGGTACAAAGTTTTAGTTAGGCAAAATCTGGAGATCTACTGTATAGCATGATGATGATAATGATGATGATGATGTTAATAACAATGTATTATATACTTGAAAATTGCTAAAGAGACCTTAAATGTTCTCACCATGAAAAAAAGTAGATATATAAGGTGATGTATATGTTAATTAGATGGATTTAATAGTCTGAGAGTATATGCATATATCAAAATATCACTACTGTAAATGTATATAATTTTTATTCATCAATTATACTTAGATAAAGCTGGGAGGAAAAATTTCTTTTGTTATTTTTTATGAATAGTGAGGCTGAACAGTTTTTCAGAATTTTATTTATCCTTTTACATTCTTTCTCTGAGAATTGTCCATTTATGTCCTTTGTCTATTTTCTGATTAGTGAGTTCTTCCTTTTGTTACACATTTCAGTATTGCTCTGCTCCCGCTGTCATATTAGTACCAGGCACTAACCCATTGTGCCACTGGAGCACTTCATTACACATTTCAAAGATTATGTTTATATTTTAGTGATAAGCATTTTTTCACATGTTGCAAAGATTTTTTCTCCTGGGGTTCATTTATCATTTTGTATGTGTATGTTTAATCAATAAGTTTTAACTTTAACTTTTTAAACTATGATCTAGATGTGAAGGAATAAAAGAGGCATAGCCTAAAAGACAATGAGGTATATTTTTCTTCCATATTTTTCTTTGACAGACTGATTTTTAAAATTTGATCTCAGTGTAATGATTATACATAAATTACACATTCATTTTAAAATTCTTTTTCTATACTAGTCCAGACCATCTTTTCACACAAATAATGTATTATTAACAATGATTTTCTAGTAGAATCAGTTTGCCTTTGGTTACAAATACATAGAAGATCAAAATCTAAATTAATGCTAGTGGAACCATTATTGTGGTTTTTTTCCCTTGACTCAAAAAAGGGAGGAGATCCTCTCTTTTTGGTCCTAACTAAAGGAAAGAGAAACTATATAGTAACTGACAAGTTTTATTTTAGTGACCCTTAGAGAGGATTTCTTATCTTCTTGATGTAACCTATTTCCCAATTCAATGATTTTTATTAATATCAAAATCTGTCATGAAGGGTGCACTGAGCAAGATGGCAGAGAAGAAGGATTGTTCAGCTGAGTTCTCTTAAAGCAACTGGAGAAAAAGAGAGAACTCAGCCATACTTGGTGTGGGGACCTTACACAGAGTTGTAGCTCAAGGAGCACAGCAAAGAGGTGGTGAGGTGGATTCAGTGTATGTTCTGGAGTAGTGGAAATCTGATCAATTAGGCAAGTGATTGCTACCTGCTTAGGATTGGCTGGCCTCCAATGGAGGTCCCGGATGGGAGGATCTTTCTGGAATTTTCAGTTTTGGGGGGAAGCTGCATGTTGAATGGAAAGCTTGGAAGAGTGGGTGGACCTGAATAGTATATTGCAACCAGATTAGATAGCCAGTTGCAGGGGATTTGCCATAGGGTTGGTGACTGGTGAGGCAGCCATACTGAGACGGTCTCTGCAGTCAGGGTGCTACCCTTGTGGGAAAGTTGGGAGAAGGTCTTAGCAGGGGCCTAAAGCATGACTTTCTTAATTCTGCCTGCTGGGATCATAACTCCACCCTTAGGACAGGCTGAGTGACACTCACACCCCATGGGAACTGGAGTCAAAGGGCACTGTGAGACTTGCCCCTAAAGGATTCTTATGAGCTTAAAGATTCCAACCCTGCAGGGTCTGAATGCAGAGGAAACAATCAGGTGATCACCTCAGGCAACTAAGTTTGGAATAAGGATCATAGAGTTTGTTGGCTGTGCTCTCTGTCTCCTAAAAACCCCACAGCACCACCTGGTATCCTGGTAACATAAAGAGGAAGGGCTTCTGTTTGTTTGGCCATGAGGAGGAGTTTGGCTTTGTTCAGGCTAAGGCCACTTCAATACCTAAGCTCTGAGACAAAGTAATTTGAAGCAAAGGAGTTAGTGAGAATGAAAAAGAAGGACAAGAAGGTGAACAAGAAGAAAGAACACATGAGAAGAAACCAACAGAAAAATTCAGGCAACATGAAAAACCAAAACAGAGGAATTCCCCCAAGGGACCATGAAACAGCTACTAGGGAAGACTCAACCCATAAAGAATTAATGGACTTGACAGAATGGGAATTTAAAATATGAATGATAAAGACAACAAAAGAAATGGACAAGAAAACGGAAAGACAGAACCAAAAGTGGGACAAGAGATATGTAGAATATGGAAAGAATATGGGAGAGCTTAAGGAAATGAAGGAGACAATCAGGGGATAAAAAGATGTATTAGAAAGTATCAAAAACCGGTTAGACCATGGAGAAGAAAGAACCTCAGAGCTACAGGATAAAGTTTTTGAGTTAATCCAGGTCGTTAAGAGGCAGAAAAGGAGAGAGAGAAAGCAGAACAGGCAATTAGAGAACTATGAGACTCCACAAAGCATTCAAACTTACCAATAATAGGGATTCCTGAAGGGGAAGAAGATTGTCCCAAAGGAATGGAAGCCCTAATGGAACTATCATAAATGAGAACCTCCCAACTTTTACTAAAGACCCTGACACACTCCTTTCAAATGGATATTGAACCCCATATTATCTCAAAAGAAATAGCCTCTCTAAGACACGTTGTAATGAACCTGTCCAAAGTCAAGATGAAAGAAAAAATTCTGCAAGCAGCCAGGAGTAAGTACCAACTGACCTACAGAGGCAGAGCCATTAGGATGACTGCAGACATTTCAACTGAAACCTTCCAAGCCAGAATAGCATGGTGATCCACCTTTAACATTCTTAAACAAAACAATTTTCAGGCCAGAATTCTGAATCCTGCTAAAATAAACTTTAAAATTGATGGAGAAATCCAATTTTTTATAGATATACAAGCACTGAGGAAATTCACCACAACAAGACCAGCTCCACAGGAAATATTTAGACCTGTTTTCAACACTGACTGTAATAATGGACCACCAGCAAAGTAAATATCCAGAAGCTAAAGATCAAAACATAGCTTCCACAATGGTGTAAAGGATAAAACTACACAATAGAATTTCACAAAATAAGATGAATAAAACTCTACCACACTTATCAATACTCTCAATGAATGTCAATGGACTAAATTCACCCCTGAAGAAGCACAGATAACTGATTTGATAAAAAACCACAAGCCATCCAAATGCTGTCTCCAGGAGACACACCTACCCTTGAAAGATAAATCTAGGCTCGGCACCTGTGGCTCAAGTGGCTAAGGTGCCAGCCACAAACACCTAAGGTAGTGGGTTTGAATCCAGCCCGGGCCCGCCAAAACAACAATGATGGCTGCAACCAAAAAAAAAAATAGCCGGGCGTTGTGGTGGGTGCCTGTAGTCCCAGTTACTTGGGAGGCTGAGGCGGGAGACTCGCTTGAGCCCAGGAGTTGAAGGTTGCTGTGAGCTATGATGTCAAAGCACTCTACCAAGGGTGACAGCTTGAGGTTCTGTCTCAAAACAAAAAAACAAACAAACAAACAAAAAAAAGAAAGATAAATCTAGACTCAGGGTTAAGGGATGGGAAACTGTATTTCAAGGAAAAGGAAATCAAAAGAAAGGAGGGGTTGCAATCTTATTTTCATATACAAGTGGATTTAAAGCAACTAAAGTTAAGAAAGATAAAGATAGACACTTTATACTGGTCAAAGGAACAATACAACAAGAAGACATCTCAATTTTAAATATTTATGCACCCAACATAAATGCTCTCAGATTTATGAAACAGACCTTGATGGGTTTGAGCAATATGATATCCCACAACAGCATAATAGTGAGAGACTTTACCAGGCCTCTGACAGAACTGGACAGATTCTCTAAACAGAAACTAAACAAAGATACAAAGGACTTAAATGTGACCCTAGAATAAATGGGATTAATAGACATATACAGAACACAAAATCCCAAAGTTAAAGAAAATACACATTTTTCTCATGACCCTATAGTATGTACTACAAAATCGATCACATCTTAGGATACAAATCAAACCTCAGCATAATTAGAAGAATAGAAATTATACCTTGTATCTTTTCAGACCACAGGCAATAAAGGTGGAACTCAATTTCAACACATTCTATGAAACAAACATCACCCTGATATGAAAACCAGGAAAAGACCCAACTAAAAAGAATTTCAGACTAATTTCACTAATGAATATAGATGCAAAAATTCTCAATAAAATCCTAGCCAATAGAGTACAGCTACACATTAAAAAATTCATTCATCATAATCAAGTAGGTTTCATCCCAAGTATGCAAGGCTGGTTTAACAAATGCAAGTCCATAAACATAATCCGGCATATCAACAGAAACAAAAACAAAGACCATATGATCCTCTCAATAGATACAGAAAAAGCATTTGATAAAATTCAGCATCCTTTTTCTAATTAGAACACTTAGGAATATATGCATAAGTGGCATATTTCTTAATCTGATCAGAGCCATCTATAACAAACGCATAGCTAATATTACACTGAATGGAGTAAAACTGAAAGCTTTTAAACTTAGAACTATCTGAAAGTCTGGTAGGGTGATACCCCTGACTTTGTTGTTATTACTAAGAATTTCCTTGGCTATGCAGGTTTTCTTCTGGTTCCACACAAAATGAAGAATTATTTTTCCCAAATCTTGAAAGTATGATGATGGTATTTTAATGGGGATTGCATTGAATCTATAGATTGAAGATAATAAGATAATTACAGCTACACGTTAAGAAACTCATTCACCACAATCAAGTAGGTGTCATCTCAAGGATGCAAGGCTAGTTTAATATGCAAGTCCATAAACATAAGGACAAGGTTGTCCTCTATTATCACTACTATTCAACATAGTGCTGGAAGTCCTAGCCAATAGAATCAGCAAGAGAAGGAAATAAAGAGCACCAAAATGGGTGCAGAGGAGGTCAAACTCTTTCTCTTTGCTGATGATATATATGACCTCATACTTAGAGAACCCCAAAGATTCAACCACAAAACTCCTAGAATTGATCAAAAAATACAGCAGTGTTTCAGGATATAAAATCAATTCCACAAATCAGTAGCCTTTGTATAAGACAATAACAGCTGAGATGAGAAGCTAATCAAGGACACAACTTCATTCACAGTAGCTTCAAAAAAACCCAACAACAACAAACCTAGAAATATACCTAACAAAAGTGGTGAAAGACCTCTATGAAGAAAATTGCAAAACCCTGAGAAAACAAATAACAGAAAATATTAACAAATGGAAGAACATACCATGCTCATGGCTGGGAAAAATCAATATTGTTAAAATGTCTATACTACCAAAGCCATCTATAGATTCAATGCAATCCCCATTAAAATATCATCATCATACTTTCAAGATTTGGAAAAAATAATTCTTCATTTTTTATGGAATCAGAAGAAATCCTGCATAGCCAATGTAATTCTTAATAATAGAAACAAAACCAGGGGGTATCACCCTACTAGACTTTCAGCTATACTACAAGACCATAGTAATCAAAACAGCATGGTATTGGCACAAAAATAGAGACACTGACATTTGGAACTGAATAGAAAATGAGGAGATGAAACTAACCTCTTATAGACAACTGATTTTTGATAACCAAACAAGAACATGTACTGGGGAAAAGAATTCCTATTCAATAAATCATGTTGGGAGAACTGGATAACCACATGTAAAAGACTGAAACTAGACCTGCATCTCTCACCACTTACAAAAATTGATTCAAGATGGATAAAAGATTTAAATTTAAGGCATGAAACAATAAAAATCCTTGAAGAAAGTAGGGGAAACACTTGAACATATTGGCCTGGGGAAAGATTTTATAAAGAAGACTTCCATGGTAATTGCAACAACAACAAAGATAAACAAATGGGACTTAATTAAACTAAAAAGTTTCTGTACAGTTAAGGAAACACCAACCAAAGCAAACAAACAACCTTCAGGATGGGAAAAGATATTTGCATATTATGAATCAGACAAAAGCTTGATAACTAGAATCTACAAAGAACTCAAATTAATCAACAGAAAATGACCCAACAATCCCATATATCACTGGGCAAGTGAGATGAATAGAACCTTCTCTAAAGAAGACAGATAAATAGCTAATAAACATGAAAAATGGTTGGGCTGAATAGCTACATGGACTTTATTAAAGGAAAAAATTATTAAACTAGAAAATAAATCTAAAGACATCATCCAAAATCCACCCAAAAGACCAAAAAAAAAAAAAAAAGAAAGAAAGAAAGAAAGAGAGAGACAGACAGAGGTTTGGCAAAAACAATATTTGAAAAGATAATAGTTAAAATTTTCCCAAACTGGTAAAAGACGTTAATAGTCAGATGCTGGAACTCGCCTCGTCCAAAGCAGAGTAAATACAAAGATTTCACACCTAGACATATTATGGCAGACAGAGAGAAGATCTTATAGCAGTCAGCAGTGAAAATAGATTAAAAATAAATAATAATTAGAATAGTAGCTGACTTTTCAATAGCAACAATGAGAACTAGAAGACCATGAAATAATGTACTCAATATACTTAAAGAAAATAATTGTGAGCCTCTATGTGTATATAACCCCCCAAAAATCCTTCCAAAGGTAGGGTAAAATAAAGTCATCTTCAGACATACAACAATAACAACAACAACAAAAAACCTTTCATGTAGCAATGTAAGCTGTTTCTTCTCCTTTTAAAAAAATTTACTGGTGACTTTTTTCACACTGTTGTCCTTTAGATTTCTCTTCTCCATACTGAAAAATGCTGCCAAAGCAAATCTACCCCACATGTGCAGACCAAATCGCTAATTCCTCTTATATTTATTTGGGTTCAAGAACATCTGAGCAACTAGAGCCCCTCACCAAGGACCAAGCACACACAACCACAAAGCATTTTAAAAATGCATAAGGTTGACTACAGAATTTCTATTTCAGTTTTGGCAAAATGTCTTATTTTGCCTAAACAAAGACCAACTTAATAACCTGAATTCACTTTTTATTTGAGTGAAAAAATTGAGGAAAATCCAAGAGGGTTTTCTCACGGATGGGTCCTGGATCGGCTAGGGGAGGGAAGAGGACTGCATGATCGCTGTGAACAGAAGCTTCTAGCATCCCTGAGCTGTCACTGTCCATGGAGCTCTCCTTTGAGCCCGCCCTGTGTGAAAAAAGTTTGTCCTTTCCTGGGGAGGAAGGGCAAACAAAACGATAGCCCATGTGAACAGATAAGATGGATACACAGATAACAATTTACAGGTTGGTACTTGGGCAGTAGGATGGCAAATGGCATGGGGCATGGTTCATGAATTCCAACCTGAATTTGCCCTGAAGACAAATTCAGTAGGCTTTTTTGGGCTAGTTCTAGGTCAAGGGACCTCCACCAAATAACTGATGTCTTCTCCTGTTTGGGCTGCTGTAACAAAAAATGCCTTAGACTTGGTAATTTATAAATAATGGAAATTCATTGCTCACAGTTCTGATAGCTGAAATGTCGAAGATCAAGGCATCAACAAATGTGGTTTCACCTTCCTGTTGACTGGATTCACTTGATAGTGGCAAAAACCAGCCATTCAGTAGGTTCCTGCATAGTCTGCAAGGAAATAAAGATGTTTCATGGCCCCACTTCATTAAGAGAAGGATTTGGTATTTAACTTGGATGATCTCCAGGTTCAACTAAAGGACAGACACCTCCCTGGTTGTCTAAGCAGACACTTACCCTGGGGCTGTGTGGATGGATTTCCGGACTTCAGAAAGCATTTTAAATAAACAAACACTGCAAGAGTAGGTACCATTACTTAAATTGGATCAAAAATTCCTAGTTCAGGCATGTCAGCGAGGGTCCTAAAGTGGTGCTCAGCCGGGTGAGTTCTGCCGGTTCACATGAAAAAATAAAAAATAAATAAAAATTAAAATAAACAACCCCTGAAGAAAGCAACAATGCTGGAAGTAAGGTTTTAGGATTTGACTGGAGACCCTAGGTGTTTCCTAAGCACACCTGGAGGGGCAGGCTCTGTGATAGGCCGGTTCTTCAGTCACTCATTCCAGCTTGCCCAATAGCCTTGAAACAAGTCCCAGAACTGAAGGGTAGAGGTCCCACCTTCTAAGAGTTTGCGCCTCTGGGCTCCGTGGCCCAGAGCAAGATTAGGAGAATTCTGTGTTGGCAACAGATAAAGGGATCAATGGAAGCTGCGGCAGCTGAGGCCTCGGGAAATTTACATAAGCCTGCTAGAAGTAGGGGCTCAGAGCCTCAGAAGGAACCGAGAGACCAGACCAAAAGAAAACGTCTGCAGAGAGCTGTGCAGTGGTGGGAGCAGGCACCTCCTCACCTACTGAACAATCAAGCAGCTGCCAAAGCAAACCTTCCTTCTGCTGGGATTTCTGTATTGTCATTCTTTTCTTCTCAGGGCAGCTGAGCCTTTGAAGTGATCCCCAGTGTGAAAAGCTGGGAGGATGTGCTGGAACTGGGGCCCTTTGAATAAAAAACCCTTAGGGAAACTAGCTAAGCTCAGGAGGAAGTCATTGCAAAGGAACTAGGACAAACTGGGAAGGATTGTGAGGAGACAAGACTGGGTGGCTTAAAACCTTAGCCATAGCTTGCCTTCTTAAAGTGACAAGCCAGAAAGCCCAGCCCAGTGGGCCTCAGCTGGCCCTGGCACACAGTTCTAATTCAGTGTGGAACTTGTTCCTGCTGCTCCAAGGAAGTAGAATAGTCCAATGATCCTAATGACTGTACTCCAGACCACAAAGGATCCTTTAGAAAGAGATCCCTTGTTGGTCTATGTTCACAAATAAGCAATAATCTGCTGAATACTTAGCAGTTGTCTTTACAAAAAAAGGAAAATGGAAGAGAAAATAAAATCTGATGGTTAAATTAGGGTGGTGGAATAGTAATGTGGTAGCGCAGAAAATAGAGGCTCATACTCAGCCCTATATCAGTAGCCGAGAGATGTTGGTTCCAGACCCTGAGATATGGTGCTTGCATTTCGGACTTACCACAAACAGAACAGAGACAGTCAGAGAAAAACAAACCAGCTTTTAAAGGCACACACATAAGGGCTCTGGCATTAGACTGGAGAGATCTCCAAAGGGGGTGTGAAGATACAGAATAAATACCTTCTCTGCCTTGCCAATTAAGAGCTTTGAGGCTAAGAGGAGAAAGAGTTGGAAGCTGAGGAAAACATAACTGTAGCATGAAGTTACTGCACTCCTACACCCTGAAATAAACCCTGGGATGGGGGGAGGAGGACATGACAAATGCCCCATGAAGCTTGAGGGGATCCAAGAGTAGAGAAAAGTCAGGTCCTGTTCTCCAAAGACAGCTCCCAAGTTTCTGATGACTTCCAAGAGGATAAGGATCCAGAAGACTTTGCAGGGAGGGAAGTAAACTAAGAGAGAAAGAGAGGGAGTAGATCTGTTCCTGGATTGTTCAGGTGAGGTGAAGTTCCCAGCATCAGATGACTTGGGACAGGAGGCATGAGCCCACGATGCGAGAAAGTCACAACTACAGTCTTGGAGACACCCTCAGTCCCAATGTGCTGAGTGGGAGCCAAGTGGGCACCCACATGAAGATGGCTCTCTCCATCCCTGGAGCAAGCCTCCTGGCTGAGTGTGCCAGGAGCAAGGTGAGCCCAGGCAGTCTGGGTGGTGTAGGGGCTGTATGAGAAGGTCAAAAAGTGGACCCACCTCCTTTCTCTTGGGAGCCCACTGGGACTTTGCATAAGACTCTAGGAGTTTGGGATTGGCATCGGAATGGGGAAGGGGGTAAGAAAACACCAGGGAAGGGGAAATTCCTGAATAAAACTGAATTTTAAACTAGAAGATACTGAAAAGTCACTGTCTGGGTTTAAGAAGACCCAGATAGTAGCACCTGGAATGTGACTAGAAGCCTTGGCATAAGACTGGGATAACTGATTTGGACCTCTTGAACCAGGCCAATCACCCAAGGTCTATCCAAAGTGGCACCCTGGGTGTATGGTTGAGGGAAGGTTTGATTTTCCTTACCCAATTGTTGTTCGTGGGGGTTGTGGTGACTTAATTGCTGGTATTTCTCCACGGCTGAGACTTCAACCAAGAGTAACTGATTCAACAGGGTAGGACAGACACCAGCTAAAAATAAGACAGAGCCACTTAGCACCACCAAACCAAACAGGTCCCAGTCTCTCAGGCTGTAACACCATATGGGTCCTTGACAAAGCTCAAGGGGTAAAGCCAAATGGGGTAAAATAATCATGGGGCAGAATCAGCAAAAAAGCTCTAGTAATATTAATAACCAGAGTAGATCAACCCCCCAAGAAAGGATGTGGTAGACGAAACTGAAGATCCTCTATATAAACAGATAGCTGAGATGTCAGAAATTGAATTCAGAATTTGGATT